>JACEIK010003310.1:29302-106837 GCA_018107945.1 Datura stramonium | reverse complement strand
CAGCAAACCTGCATAGCTAAAGTCAGGAAATAAAGAACATAGTGATATTTCCCCAAGATAATGGCCTTCATATCCAGACATGCATGCAGCAGAGTTACCAGTCCAGCCAATGCAGTCCTGAAAAGGTTCAAGGTGGTCAGCTATGAAATTCTGCATAGGATCAAAGAGAGCTACTAGCCCATTAAGCTCTGAATGGTATTATTTTGTATTACTTTTAATCAGTTTCTAACGAATAAATCTACTGCGGACTGCAGTAGAATTGGGATATAACAAACTAGTGTTACAGTTTGCAGTTTAATGCACCAATGTTCACTGTTACATATCAAGATGAGAACTTGTCTCCATTGAATAAGAAAAATCAATTTCAACTCCTTGTGGACATGCTTTCAAACACTTCGTTTAGAGTGTAGGCTGTAGAATAATGCTTACTCTTCCATCATCAATATGGAGAGTTATGCAAGTTGTGGAAGAGAGGGCTTACGGAGATAAAAGAAAGTGTTCAGAATGATATGGTGAGAGAGTTAATAATCCCTTTCCCATATGAACAAGACCTTGGGCAATCCGCACCTGCAGAAATAGTGAATCCAAAAATCAGAGTGGACCGTGAACTTAATATTACAGAGTTGCCATAAGAGAACTTGAAAAATTAATTCTTACACAGAACAGAAGGTTGGCTTCTTTGTAGTAGTAACTGGACAGATTACGCAGCATGCCAGCTATTCTGGCATTGTTTGTTCCTGCACCTATCAATCCTAAAGAAATGATAGCAGCCTACATACAGCATTTAGATAAGCAGTTCAGATTTGAGAAATTTTTTTAATAGTAACACAAATGTCTACTTTCTGATGTTCTTCAAACATACCATAGCTACTTCGGAGTCTGAATCATGACTAAGCCTGCTCAGTGTGTCCATCACATTGACCTGTCCGAACCACCAAAGAGCAAAAGTTATGCTTGAACATGACCCAAGAAGAAAAAAAGAGGAAAAAGCCTGGCAACTACTGCTTATGAGTGAAAGACCTAACCAGGTCACTTTTAAGTAACTCAACTCTAAAGAAGCAACAGAAAAAGGAAAAAAGGAGGTCAATGATAAAGATATTTTCCAATATACCTTTGGGTTTGAAATACAGAGGAGTGCAAGAGCCAAAGGAACTGCTCTCCTGATATTTTGCTCTCCGTACTGCAAAAGGTGTTCTAGCGAGCGTATAGCCATTTCGAGTCCCAGCTCTTCAGCCATTGCCACCATTGCAATACCAAGGACGGCCGGTCCCTGGAAGGTTTCACCCTTCTCAAAATGTTGGGCACATTGACCAAGAAAATGTTGGACCTGAGACATTGAAAAACTTTCAGTTATTGCTGTTACCCTCATGAAACCACTAACAAGCACAAATCTTTTACTACCTTGAGCACATTGCCTGTCCCAGCATAGGCACAAGAAAGCAGGGTCATATCACAATGCTTTCTAATCTTTTCATTGAAGGTCTTTGAGACCTCAGCTGTAGCCTCAACACTTTCCTACAGAAAATAGCAGATGGATCCAAAATCATTATGGCAAGAAAAAGAGGTCCACAAGTTCTCACAGTTCACTGCAAGAACATTGATCCCCAAATATCCAGGCTATTGGGGTTCTGAAGTAAGAACCGAAGTTAATTATATTCTTCCTCTCAAAGTTACCTGCTTTCCAAGATACAGGAGACCAAGGCCAAGAGGTAATAGGCGGGCAAAGGGCTCTCCTAATTCTGACTCACTTCGTTCCATCAATGCAAATATGATCGCCTGAGCAATCTCTTCATTGCATGAACCCACATATACCAATCCCAATGATATAGCAGTAAAGGCAAGCACATCAAGGGACGCCTTACTATCTCCAAGTATTGGGGTCAATTTACTACGGATCTGAAAATCAATGAAGTCAATTAAACAGTTGTAAATCTATAGAACCTTCCATTGTAACAAATATAAAGTTTTTAAGCAGTAAACCTATTGTTAACTACAAAAGAGAAAAGTAAGTTTCACATCTACACAAATCGAAAGACAACTAGGAACTCTACCTGCTCATTCTGAGAACCAGCATAAGCAAGACCAAGGCCCATTATAGCACCGATCCTAATTGAAGCGTCCTCTTTGTCTATGTACTCAGCAAGAAGTGCCAATGCCTGCTCACAAGAATTAAATTAAGATCCAGGGCTATCAAGTTTTGCAGAAGAAATATTGTAAAACACAACATCAAGGAACTCACAGGGTCACATTCATTCTTGATACCACAGTTCACAATCCCAACTCCTAATAGTGCACCGGCGATGACGTGGGTATCAGTACTATGGAAATACTTGTCAATTTGTGCAAGACCAGAATCAACATCCCAAAGCAGGATCATACCCTAAACATTTAGGCAGGAACAATCATTAATTCATGATAGATAATGAAAAACGAACAGTGACACCTGAGCAGTAAAACTACACACCAGACTTGCTGCAGCACTAGCTTTTCCATGCTCTTTATTTTTGAAAAGCCAGCTTCCTGAGGCACCACCACTTGACGCCTCTGACGGTACTGTCATCAACTTATCCTGGAGCAGGAATATAATGTGAATAGAAATATTATACACACAGACACACACATACCTAAACCAACAGAACGCATTATATACCTGACCAAAGCCAGCATTGACAAAAGCATTGACAAATGTAGACGCCAAATTTTGTCTTGCTGAATCTACACTTGCCCCCGCACTAGCTCGGCCATCGAGCAAATGTGGCTGATAAATTAAACCAAAGGGAATTAGCACAAATTTTTCTTACCAATGTTTTCTGTTTGCACAGAGTGGTGATAGATAATAAACATAATTTGCCAAACAAGCTCTTCTTCACCAAGGATACTAGGAAATAACAAACAAGATATTTTGTTCCGCTCAACATTATTTTTCTTCTTGTAGCAACTCAAGGACCAAAAGAAGTATTGAGATTGCTTTTTTTGGTAGTTGTAGCAACAGGATGAGTGAGAAAAGTATGAAATTATGAGGTGAAAAGGTAAAAGGTTGATCTGCACTTCGCAGACTAAATGTTGGCAAAACGTTACAAGATGAATACTTTGCCCACCAAAAGAAGATCGACACAGGGTCAAGAGCATACACCTCCCAGGCACTGTCAGGTTTATATATTTCAATTAAGGAATAGAGAATCTACGCAACAGTAGATGCAAATCAAACATGATGAAGAAAGGATAAATTAAAAGGTGCAAACCTTGTATATGTCGTCAGGGGTTTTTGCTTCCATGACCTCAATGTCCCGAGCAAGTGTAAGATAACCTTCACTTAATTTGGTGTTGTTAATAATCTCCTGTAATCCTTCTCTTTCTTCATCTTCTGCACACATCTCTTCATCAAGTTCATATGTCTGACCCTGCATTTCCAGACATAAAATCAGCAATCTGAGATAAGCCATCGAGGACAAAATGATTTATGTCACAAGCTATAAATTCTGCACAAATAACTCTCTGGGGCAGGGAAGGGTCAGGAGAGAATTATTCGGAAGTACAAGGAAGAGAGGACATGGAGAAGAAAGGGAATCCCATGAAATTCAATATGGCCACAGAGGAAAATCCACACAGAGATATTGTGAGCCAGAAAAGACAAATAAAATAGAATAATGGAGAACTTACATGGCGAGCAAGAATGTAACAGAACTGCTTCTTCCGCAGAAGATCATCACAAGATGTAAAAACTTGCTTTACATACTGCAAAGAATGATGCAAATCAAACCAAAACAATATATAATCAACTTATACCCTCATTTCAAATATAAAATCTACAGATCCCTAGACTCTAACTTACAGGAAAACATATCCATTACACTTAAGCAAACATCCGTAAACTCCAACAAAGAATGTTTCTTTTAAAGAATTGGAGAAGAATGAGAGTAGTATTAAAAAGTGCAGACCTGCATGTTATCCAGGTATAATGCAGTCACAAGTGCACTTGGATACTCCTCAAATTTCATATAGATAGTGTATGCAATATCAAGAACCAACATGTCGTCGGGTCCAGGAAGGTACCTGTTAGACAGCAAAAATCATAAGTTCTAATGCAGAGGTCAGAGAATCTCATGTAGACATTACTCTGAAAAAGAACTTCCAAAATTGTGTCCTGAGAAAACTCACTTTGCTGAACTGGTGAGATAGGAGCATGTCCTTTTGTAATTTGTACTATCAACGTGTTCGACTAAGAGATCAAGATCTTCAACCTGAAATAATTCAAAGAGATACATCACCAGCACCACTCATGGAAACAGTGCATAACTGATGTAAAGATATGGAGAGAGAAAAATACCTCCATTAAAAGATCGACAGCCTCAGGTTCAGCATTATGCTGCATTGCAGAACAGGATATCAGTCAAAAATTGGTATCCTTGAAAACAAAAGAAAGGAGAAGAAAAGCGATCTATGTTTCCCCATCAAAACAGGAAAAAGGGTAGGAAACTTTTATAGTCTTATCCTGCAACTCAACTAAAATTAAATCTGAAGAATGATACCTTCATGTGGAAAGCAACAATTTGTTGCACAAGCTCCATTAGATCATCAATTGGGGCTTCTTCACTCTGAAATTGTTAATGCATCATAAGAATAGAAAGAGAGAAGCTGATTAAAACCTAACTTTAGAAGTTATTGCATGACGTAGATGTAAAAGAGCATGTCATAACATTCATAAGATAGAGGTTGAAAAAGACATGAAGTGGTTTTGCTACTTCTTATTAAAAAGGAAAATGGATACGTAAATGTTACAACCTTCAAGCAGAAGATTTTTACATATAAACCTCTGCCCAGGTACGAGAATCAATTACTTGTAAAAAGATGATAAAAGGTACATATGTACAATAGCAGTAAAGTTAGCCAGAATAGCTGACGCATAAAGTAACCAGAACTCTAAACAAAGCATGAACAGCACAAACTGTAGAGAAACAGTCATATTCTTCTGAAGCCTCACACAACTTAAGAAATGAAGGAAAACGAACCTGCCGTTTTCCATACTCTTGTGCAATTTCTCCAGCTAAGTTCCTGTAGAAATAGTATGTTAGCCAATACTCGAGGGGTAAAATGAATTGGGCAAGAATCGGGAAATGAAACACATGAATTCACGCACAAATTAACATGTCTAGAGCTAGTATCTTAATATTGAAACGGAACAAAATCAGAAATCCATCTCATGCATTCTAATGGATGGTCGGCATAAATACCGAAAAACGGACCGAACCGAATTAATTGGGTTTTTCATATGTGTTTTTTTCCTAAAACTTCAGTATTCAGTTCGGTTCTCGGTTTTAGGATACCGGTTCTTCGGCTTAACCGAAATTTTATAACTTAATTTCAAAAAATAAAATAAAAAAAACCACACTGGAGGCCGAAAAAATTCTGGTCATACACCCAACGCAATCCCAAAGCCCATCAACATTAGAATAGTTTATTTTGAATTAAGCTTTGGACTATAAAACTTAAAATAGTTTATTTTGATTTTTTTTAAAAAAAAAACATTTTAATTAAAAAGTAGCTCATTTTACAAGCAGAAAAATAGCCCATTAATCAGTCCCATATCCAAAAACTGAATTAGAAAAACCAAACGAATTAGTTCGGTTCGGTGTTTTGGAACGGAGCCAAAGTTTGAAAAACTGAACTGAAGAACCAAACATGCACCCCTACAAAGGATAACTAGCATTAACATCACACAACAGTACAGCTAAACATCTTTGGATGACGGTAATTTACAGATCAGTTAGCGTCCAACCCGACTAATCCATTGGAAAGCATACTAAATCCCATGGACACGGGTGCAAGTTAATCCTGTCACTAAGGCTGAAGTAAATGGGCTCACGCTGAGTGTTGTAGCTGGGACTCGTACTGGGAATCTCCATGTCATTACTCCTAATGACTCCTACATCTCCACCTCCACCACTTGGGACAAGGGCATAGATACACTTCACTACTGCTAAAAATTCTTTTCCCCTTAAAATTAACTAGAACCCATACAAATATATAGAGTTTATTTCCTGGTCCTACATCAACTTAACACGCAACTGCGCTAGGTACTTTGTTTCACAAAACAGCATATGCCAGCAATTTAATGCAAGTCATGTGCCCCATCCCAAGACTGGGAATTAATATAAATACAAATATGAGTCTGTTTAAGAGCTGCACAGCACAGAGAAGAAGCAGATTCTCTGAAGTCATTTCTTGGATAGCTATTCCAGAGTAAGTTTTAAATAATCGTAAATAATATCAATATGTTTTTAAAGAATCATATATAAATGGGAAAAACAGAGAGGATTAGGATACTTAAATAAGAGTTCAATAAGACAAATGTAACTAGCTGTCAAACTTACCTAACGTATTCATGTCCCCAGGAACCAATATCACCTTGAGAACCCAACAGTCTATACTTCAAGCTTTCCTGACAGAATCAATAGAATTGATAATAGCCATAAAATAGATGAAAAAGTTGTTAATGTTCACATAGCATGAGGAATAGCATATCACACATGCACTTCATTAAAAAAGTAGCATATTACACATGCACATTTATTAAATACACCAAAAACAAGATATACCCTTTCTCCTTCAGCAGACATTGTCAGGGCCAAAACAGATAGTATATCTGACATCAGTTTCTGCATGCAGTTGAAATTGCGTGAGTGAAATTTATTCAACTTTGACAACAGTTAAGTGCAATGCCCGGTTCCATACCTTCAAATCTGAGTCGGGCATTTTTTCATAATATCCCTTCAGTGTTCCATAGTGGGGACGCAAGAACTTTAATGGTTTTGGAACTGATGTCATTGAGCTTGTTGCTGTACGAATTTCCTGTCTATAATAAAGGGAAGATGAATAAGCAAAAGAGACAAAAAAAGAAATGTCCTCGCTTATGTAAATGGAAGACCCTAAAAAGTCCAAGGATTGAATATTTAAACTGGCATCTGATTTCTCATTCAAACTGAACTTTATAGCTTATAGACGACTCTAGAAAAAAGGTGGTATAGTCTAATCTTCTACTGATATTTCCAGGATGCAACATTGAAATGTACACGGTTCATATGCTGTAGTGCATGCTAAATCTCCAAAGGGCTATCTTTGACACATGGATACATTCATTTTCCATCAGTTGTCATGTCTAATTGATGGATGTCAAAGCACTGTCAAAGGGGGCCGCAGCTCTTTCTGAAAGAGTTCCCAAAGAACATGCCAGCTAACAATAAAATTGCAACTATTACATTTAATATTAACGAACACTTGTTCAACAACCAGTACTTAGCATATATGCAACCAATTCATCGGGGAAAAGGGGGGAAAAAGAAGAGAAGGGGCGAATGTCGAACCATCTTCAAGATGCTATAACCAGGCACCTCAAAGCACTTGAGGCAACTTCTACCAGGCAATTCCCCTCCTTGCATGTCCCCAAAATTTCCCCTTAAAACATCAAAACAACATAGCATGCAAAGGAAATGAATCCAAAATAAACTAGAATACCAAAGCCCCAAAACCTAATAAGGTCCCAAGTGAAGCTTAACAAAAGCAAGAACCTTTACACTATCTATAGCTGTAAACGTTGTCCAACTAAAATGGGAATTCAGCAGCTCACCTCAGAAACTACTCCTTCAATGCCAAACTAGATTGACTTGGTTTGTTGAATCCTCAACATCCAAATACCCGTAAAATACAAACGAAAAGGTGAAAGAAAAATACCTCATACTCTCAAGTGCAACCTTCTGTAGTCCTGTATCAGCGTCTTGAACTCTCTCCACATACAGTTCCAATTGCTGCTTCAATGCCAAATCCTCCTCCGACTAATCCAAGAAAAATCAATAAAGAGGCAATGAAAACATAAACTAAGCGATCAAATTTTAAAGTTTGATTCCATGATAACTCTCCGTGCACGAAAATACCATCCTTTCTCGCAAAAATTGTAACAAGTCGTGAATTAAAACTTCCAAAATTTGATATTTTTTCGAATTCCCCGACAGTTTTGATACTTACGAGATCTTCATCTTTCTTATCATCCTTCTTCTTTGGGTCCTTAGAAGGAACCTTAACGGTCGCCTCTTCTCTGGTGGACTTGCTGCCGCTAGCACCTGTACTGTTTGGATCCGGAGTCTTCGACATTTTTAGCTAAAACCCTAACAGAGAATTTGCAAGTAGTGAGTACAAATTATTGAAGTGGATTGTGTAATAGCTTAGTATCAATTCCAATACAAGTGAACATACGGGAAATAAACTGATATTGAACACTGACGACAGAAGAACAAAGGTTTTCGTCTTCACCAAGCTAAGGTTGTGCTTTGGTTTTTCTTCTTGGACTTTTTTGTTATGTTATTATATCTGCAGATGAACAAGGCAAGAACCGGATCCTGGTCCGATTTGTGGGCTTGTCACTTTAACGGCTCATGTTAGATTAAGATGGTCATACTCTATTAAGCCCAAAATGGTATTTGTTTGGTCAGATTAGTCTGGGCTTCCCACTGGATCTGGTAAGTAGAGAATCACTTGACCCTGATAGGATTTATGGGCTTGCCACTTTAACAGCCCATCTTGTATTAAAGACTGTAGAAACAGCATTCACTTTTCGGCCTGTTTATAAAAAATAATTTATTCTTTTACCTTTTCAGTAGAAGTTTTCACCTTTTAGCTCCCTGTAGTGACTCAAACCTGTAAGTCTGTAACCTTGAAATTAGAGGCAAGGGTGTTTACCACGTGAGCAATTCTTTTTATTAAATTATTATTAATAATAATAATAATTTTTATCTGAGTTTGAAATTTCATATGTGAAATTTTGTAATAATATTCTGAAGTTTCACTCTATAATTTGAAATTTCGTGTCAATGGCTATATTTCAACTGCAAATGCCAATTTGTGAATTTTACCCAATTGAAAAATACCATCTCTAGTCTAGAACAAAAGTAAGATGGTCATGTAATTCTTCTCCTCTTCTTTTTTTTCCTTTTTCATACTTTTTTCCTTTTAATACAATGTTGGAAATCGTTATGTAAAATTTGAAACTTAAAAAAAAAAAAAAGAGAGAGAGAGAGAGAGAGAGAGTTTATCTGATGTCTCCTAAACCAAACTAGTAGCAAAAATAGAATTGAAGCAAGTTATGCAATTTCTGGACAATTTTCTTGCAGAAACTCGTCTTAACTGCAGCTAATTAGACACATAACTGAGATTTGAAATTCTGGACTAGAAATCACAGAGCAAGTTTACACTAACGGAGTTGTGTTTACAGGTCTCATTATTAGCCGAAGAAGATCATGGCCAATCCACATGGCCTGCTTGGCGGAAGTCAGCAACAGAGCCATTGTAAATTGATCTGTAGGCATCACGATAAATCCTCTATCCTTCTACAGATGCTACTACACCTTATCAAGTCCAAAGGATTATCAACCACCAGATCTGTTTGCAATATTTACCCCAGTCCACAAGCACAAATCCTGGCACAGAATATAACCTTAAAGCACTCCAAAGACTCAAATATAGTCGATCCAAAAGGTGGTAAGACCCTTGCAGAGTTCCCAACAACATAGAGCTTGAGAGCTAGGATCCGGTTTTAGGCATGAGATTAAAAATTTTCAATTCTATAGCAGAGCAGAACAATAAACTGTAAATATATAACATCATAAAGATAATGAAGCTTCAATGTCATTATAAAAAGTTCAAAAAATTCAAAAGTGTTAAACAACACAAAGTTCCCTTGGTCGTTGCGGAACTATATATGTGAAAAAAGGTGTTTGCGAACCTGAAGAACTAATGCACAAACACTGCAGCTAAATGTAACTTAAATTCAATCAAACTCTATAAAATCTATTTTCAATGTCCCATGCTTTTGTCCCTCTGTTTTGGACCAATTGATAAATGTTTTATCTTCAAGGAAGTTCATACTGATTCTCAGTGCACGGATAGTCTGGCATCTTTAAACTCTTCCATGGTCATTTCTCCACCATTCTTACCATAAAAGTAGTTTCCATTGTATCAAGAATCTTGTGTCACTCAATCCTTGCCTTTCCACCATATTGTCATTGTTATTGTAGTACCTTAACATGATTGTTGTTATTTGGATAAATTACCATTCTTGATGTCATAGTAGCATTTGTCATTCTCCAAGAATCTCGTGTCGCTTAATCCTTGCCTCTCTGCCCATATTCGGAGTAAGCATTGTTGTTGTAGTAGTAATTCTTGGAGAATCCGCTATTGTTGTTGTTGTAATTCTCGAGAGAAACCATTATTGTTAGTGTTGTAATTTTAGGAGAAAGCGGGTTGTTGTTGTAATTCTCGGAGAAAAGATTGTTGTTGTTGTTATAATTCTCGGAGAAACCATTCTTATTGTTGTTGTTGTAATTCTCGGAGAAGCCATTATTGTTGTTATAATTCTTGGAGTAGCCATTGTCGTCGTTGTTGTTGTAATTCTCGGAGTAGCCTTTGTTATTATCGTATTTCTCGGAGAAATCATTAGTTGTTGTTGTTTTGTAATTCTCGGAAGAAACCATTGTTGTTATTGTATTTCTAGAAATCATCGTTGTTGTTGTAATTCTCGGAGAATTATACAATCAATGTAGAATGTAAGTTACGGAACTTGTTTTTGTTAAGCTAAGAAAGTTATTATTTTATTTTAAAGAAATTTAATTTCCTAAATAAAATATTGCAATTTTTTAACACTACCAAATATAAAAAAATTGAAAAAACACAAAATCTGAGAAACGTTATATCTCCATAATAAATGGATTAATTATTTATTTTTAGTGAATCGACATGGCATCAAGATTAGAGAGTGAGTACTTACTTTATTCTGATGTCTAAACGAACAATGTTAACTTTCTACTTTTCCAGCTTTTGAGCAGCACATCTTATCTTTTATTGAATTTCTCCTTTTCTTAAACTTTTTTTTAATAAACAAATCATGTCTTAAAGCGTGATATCAAAATTTTTTTAAAAAAAACATACTCTGTAATTTGTAAGACATGAATTTTTAAGGCACATGATTAGAAAATGAATTATAATGCTTTAAAAAAGTGAATCTTGAATGTCAAGTTGAAACATGAGTTCAAATCAAGTGAATATTATCAAAAATATTTTAAAAAAATATATATCGCATATATCATCATCATTGCAAACTTGAAGAAACAAGTTTTCGATTTCGGAATAAAATTGAGTTTAAATCAAGTGGATGTCCTTTGAAAAAACTTTAAAATATTGACAAGGATAAAGATTGATAGTTCAAATTTCAAAAAAATTATTAATTTACCTGAAATTTAGCCCCAATTACAAAATCAAAATTCATATTAAAATAACAAACGTTTGACCTTTGTTAATTTAGAAGTTTTAACTTAGCAAACCAAACATCGTTTGCTGAAAGTTTACTTGCACAATCAATATGCTAAATTTCAAATGCACAATCAATAGCTAAATTTCAAATGCGAAATTTTACAACTTTAATCCCATATACTTAAAGGAGCTTGCTTTCTGAAGTAACTAAACTTGGAAAAATTTATAAATTTCTACTCCTAAACAGCAGCCCCACAACTGAAGTTTAGGCAAAAATGGCCCATCAATATATTTGGGCTTATGTTCAAAATTGTAATATTGCATTTGGGCCACAGGCATCTGTGGGTCAGCTAGGACGTCAGACTCTTTTGAGTTCTAATTTTCTTCGATTTATGAAAAATCAATAATGAAGCGTTTTTTTCTAAAAATCTTCATCTTGTCCTTCGGAATTGACACAAACATATAAGTTTAAGATAAAATTATTGTTTATAAGAAACAATATTGGCTTTTCATGAGTATAAATTTAGGGATTTAATAGCGTATACATAAAATTTTATTTTGTATTTTTTCCTTAAAAAAGAAATAGTTGCCTACAAAATTGCATAAATAATTTTTTTTTAATTTGCGTTGCAAAACAGATCCCAACATTAATGTTTTCATTAGAAAACTTTTAGATACATTCATAAATTTTAATTAATCGGATTTATGTGTTTATGTATTTTAAACAAATAAAAAATATTTAAGAAACTAATATATTATAATATTTACGAGATAATACATAGTTACCTCCATGAACATACACCTTATTTTGAAGAAACTGACTTTTTAAGCTTTCTTGCTTGATCCTGGATTCACACTTGAACAATTACGAACTAATAGTATTACCTCCTTTTTTGGTCAATCCCGATTTAAAAAAGAAGTGTTTTTCACCTGCCGTGTCGATGACCAAGTGTCAAACGCCACAATTTTTTAAAAAATACTATTTTTATAAATAAATTAAAATAAACTTTTTCCGACCCAGCCTTGCGCAAATAACTTCTTCCCTTTCCTTAACCTTCGCCCGTCCTCCCCCATTTATGCTATGTCTTTTCTTGAAATTGTGTGTAGGGTATTTATTTTTTCATCTCGAAATTGATAAAAAAGAATTTGACTCTTTAATTAATCCACGATAAGCTGACACAATGTGGCTAACCATCAATATTTTGCCATTTTCTTTGTCGTAGAAAAAATGGTGGCTAACGGTGAAGGTTATATCTTCACTGGAAATTATATGTATTGGTATTTATTTTTACGTTTAAAAAATTGATTGAAAGAATTTGACCCTTTAATTACTCCACTGCTAGCGAAGCTACCATGGTTAACCATCAATGTTTTGTTATTTCTTTTCGCCGGAATACTTTTAATAGGAAAAATAATAGCTCATACGATGTTGAACATCTCCCTCTCAATTTTTTTCACTTTTATTATCTCCTCATTATCTTTATCATAAAATAAGCACCAATGTTGATGAAATCAACCACCCTTCTTGTAATGAAGAAGAAGAACAAGAGAGAAACGAGAGAAAGAAAAAGCTCAAAAGAGTAAAATAAAAGGAGTAAATGAGAAGAATAATAAAATATATATATTTTATAAAAAGTTATAAAATAAAATTATAATAATTTTTTTCGGTTTCTCACGCTCTTTAAGAGTGCATACACTCTCTATGCCGGGTAGGCGAAAAAGTGTATAATAGTACCAGTTCAAAGTTGTTTAGGGGTAATAGGACTGACCCCCACAAAGTTTAAGTATCTTCTTAAAATAAAAGGTTTAGTTCGGAGGTAATGATGTATTCTCTCTATTATTTACCTTTACATCTATTTGATATATACATTTATAAATTTACATTCTAATAATTATTGAATGTATATGTCAATATCTATTGAATGTATAAATTATTTCAAAAAATTAATCATATTTATATTCATGAAACCTTTTTAAAATTTATCTTAGATATTGCATGTTTATTTTATTTATCACCATGTACTTTTACATATAATAATTGATGTGTGTGTATATATATACACACGTCATTATAGTATATATTGACTTTATAATCGATTTGTATTCAAAATTTTTATTTAGATTTGTAGTTCATGGAATTTTTTAAAGTTATCTTGAATATTGCGTATTTATTTTTTTCTCACCATGTACTTTTATGAATAAAATTTGACGTATATATGTATACGTTATTATAGTATACATCGATTGTATTTATAATTGTATCCAAAAATTTATCAATTTTGTATTCATAGAATTTTTCTTTCTCGCCCGTGTACTTTTTCGTATAATAATTGATGTATATATGAATACTATTATAATATACAAAGACTATAATTAGATTTATATTCAAAGGTAATTCGATTTATATTCATGGAACATTTTTACAAGTATGGCAGATCTTTGCGGTTTATTTTCTCATCATGTACTTTTACGTATAAAAATTTGATCTATATGAATACGTTATTATAATTAATTTCCATAAAAATAAATCATGTATAATTTTAAAAAATATATAATTAATTTTTAAATTTTAAATTTGATAAGTTTAATCATTAAAATAAAAAAACACATAATTAAACATAATCAACATACAAAACAAAAAAAACTAAATATTTAAAATATTAAATTTAAAAATTTAATTTTAGAATTTTTAATTTTATGGTTTTTTTAATTTTTGCCTTTTAAAATATTGTACTGTTTAAAATAGATTGCTATAGAATTCTCTTTTAAGTAAAACAAATTTGTCATTCCCAATCAAAACTAAATAAAATGGCCCAAGTTCCCATAAAAAAAGTAGAAAAACTTTCAAGTTTCTTCTAGTAAACTGTGTATTTATAAGAAAAAAATTGTTATATAATATTAATATTAAAGGTTAAAAAATAATGTCAATTTCCTTTTAAATAATGAAAAAGCTATAAATTTATTTTAAGTAAATTGGTTTTATTTTAAAATATTACAAAAATAAAAAAATTAAAAAAATTAAAAATATTTAAATACAAGCTATCACAAAAAGTAAAACTTCAATCAAACAAAAAATTAATTAAAAGATTTAATGTTTTAAACTTAAAAATTAAAATTTTAATAATTTAAAAAAAACCGATCAATTTCAATATAAACAAAAAACTTCAGGATTTTTGAAAATAACCACACCCATTTTTCTTAACTTCCAGGGACATTACAAATGAACAATTTTAACTCAATAATTGTAAAAATTTGTTATATGCCAATCAATTAAAAATTAATTATTTTATATCAATTTAAGAAGAAAATTGACACACGATGCCAATTTTCCTGTCCTTTTTGGGCAGTCATACAACTCCCAAAATTAGGGTATCTTGATTGGCCCAACAGATTAATTTTGTTCATTTGGATTGTGAAATAGTTAGGCCTTTGGGCAGAATTTATTCTACTGGGTTCTAGGCCTTAATAAGACCGTAGCATAATATGAAATTTTTTCATAAATAGCATTTATTTGAAAACTAGTTACTATTAGTAGCTATAATTTGTATAATTACAATTTATAGCAATAATTTTTAGGGTTAAAAAAAACTTTCTCCCCTCTCTGAATCTGTCGCCTCCCTCCCTCCCTCCCTCCCTCTCTCGGTCTCTCTCTGTTTCTATGTTTCTCTCTCCCCTCTTTCTCTCACGCTCTTGCTCTTTTTCTCTTTGCCTCTCTCACCCCTCATTTTCTTTCATTCTCTCTTTCTCTTTCTCTATTTCTCTCTCTCCCTTTTCCCCTCTTTGTATATTGTATTTTAATTGCGTCTTTTCTACTCTGTGAGTTTTTTTTTTTTGGAGGGTATCAAACAAGCGTGTATTAGTAAGTGCGTTAGTTGTATTGACGAATACTTGTTGTATCTAATTAATTTGTATTCAATCATTCTTATATCATTTAAGTTCATTCACTCTTGTATCACATGTATTCATTCATTCTACTTGTATTTTTGAATGTGTATTTTTTTAATACTTTGTATATATCAAAATTTTGACGTGTATCTTTTTTTTTTTTTGAATTAATTCGTTCTTGTATCACTTGTATTCGTTAACTCTTGTACCACTTGTATTCATTCATTCTCCTTGTATTCTTTGAATGTGCATCGTATGTGTATCTTTGAATGTGTATCTATCTCTAATTGAGCTTATGTATTCATTCACTCTTGTATCTACTTATACTCTTTGAATGTGTATCTACTTGTATCTATTTTTTATGCCTATCGGTATGTACTCTTTGAATGTGTATCTTTTATTATTATTGTTATTATTATTTTTATGTTTATCAATATATATTAAAGAGAGAGGCAAAGATGGAGAAAGAAAATAAAAATAAAAATAGAAAGACAAAGAGAAGGAGAGAAAGAAAGCGAGAAGGAGGAAGGAGAGATGCTAGCGAGAGAGAGGGAGAAAGAGGAGGGAGGCGAGTGAGAGAGAGGGAGAAAAAGGAGGGAGGCTAGAGAGATTTAGGGTTAGGTGGAGAGAAGTGCTTTATAAATTTATGTGGATTTCTATAAAATGTAATTTTTTCAAACTTTTGCTCTTAATGGTATTAAATACATAGCATATGTTTAACATGCTATGTATTCCTACTATAAAGGAGCTAAACTAGGGAATCTTTAAAAAAAATAGCTGATTGAATTCACTATTTGCTTTTCTTAATCAATATGCAAATAGTAATCACAGATACACCTCTTATCCATTAGTTTTTATTACACACACACATACATATGTTGACTATTTTTAGTTCAAGTAGTTAAACAAACAACTATTTAATACTCCTTAGAAAATGAAACTAGAGTTCGAATAACTAGTTGTCAAGAGTCTACAATTTAGCAGACGTTTCTAGTTGCATGGTACTATTTTTGACTAATATTCTAGCTTCCGCACTAGTCTACAAAGAAGAGCGAGATCCTCTCATGCCACTAGGCATTGCTGGGGAGTTTAGATGAAAATTTCATAATTCATCGGAGTAACAATAACTTTTCCTTAATTTAAGTATCAAACGGAGCAAAATATGAATAATTTAAAAGGATTTTGAAGTATATCTTTCTTTTAATCAATTCAATAGACTTGGTTCTATGCTTAAACTCTATATTAAAAAAATGAAGTATATAAACATTATTTTTTATATATTACTACCAAACAACAAAGTGAAGAAGAAAAAGAGAAAAAAAAAACAGAAGAAAAACCACAAAGCATATTCTCGACACTGTTGATTGGTGAATGGATAACATTTAACGTCAATCAAAAAGAGAAAATGACTCATCATATATTGTTTTTAAATTTTAGAGGTGAAGCACAACTACTTATTTAAAATTTATTTTAATTCGATCAAATAAAGAAAAATAATATTTTGTCTTATTTTTGTAACATAAATATTATTAAGAATTCTCTAACAAAAAAAAAAGGTTAGTAAAGTATTTATAACTCATACTACTAAAGTTTTGAAAAGGAAACAATACAAGAATTTGCTTACAAATAAAAATAGATAAAATGGTAATTCAACTTTTTATAAAGCATTTTGTGGTAAAAAACATATTACAACCAGTATTTACTCCAACTTAGTGAATGGCATTATGGTGTCATTTATCTCGTACCATAAAACATTGAATTAAATTTTGCAATAAATATAATTTTTGTATTCACTTGTCATTATTAAGTTTGACCTTTGAACAAACTATCTTAATAAATTAAACTTGTCTTCACATAAATTCTTATTACTAAGCAATTAATTAAAACACATTTCTTTTTTAATTCATGACTTAATTATGATAAATTAATAATAATTTAGTGTAAATATCGAACACAAATAAATTGTCAAATAAAACTTATCATCATGATTCATGATAGGTCCCCACTTAAAATTAAGAAAAAAGACTAAAAGAACACAAAACAAATTAAAAGAGATCTTAGAGAATGAATTATTAGTCTTGTCAATATTATAATTTTCACAAAATCAAAATCAAAATTGGTAAGTGAAAATGAAACATCAAGTTTCTTGTTGGTTCATGGAGTAAAGACAAACCTTAAGGATTCAGAAGATGTGAAGTGAGGCGGATATAGGGTCTTGATAAAATATAAATTTATATATAAAAATTATAATAAATAATAAAAATATAATAAATCTAATATTAAGAATCTTAAAGAATTTAACTCCTAAAATTTAAAATTTGAATCAATTTTTGTTGATCATTTGTACTCACCAACACCTCAAAACACAAAAGGACCCCCATCATTATTGTGTTTACAATGTCAACTTTCCTTGCTTTTGGTGTATTGTAAAGTTTGAAAATATAATATGGGTGTTTTTGGTTAAAATCAAATTATAATCTCTTTTATTTTTCTAATGTACGTGTTTTCTTTTTTTCATTTTAATTACAATTTATATCTATTACACGCTCCAATATTATTCAAGTAAATTATTGATTAACATATATTTGACAATTTAAAGTTAGTTAACGAGGTGTGGTCTCTTTCTCTTACGACGGAAAATAAGACCAATCAGAAAATACGGGCAAAACACGAAAAATAAGTAAGAAATTCGTTTTCCAAAAGTACCATCAACACCCTTAATTAGAGAGAGCATAATTAATAGAAAAAATTACGCTCTATGTTCAAGGGAAGAAATATTTACACGCTTTAATCTATATTTTAAATTTGTTACCTAGTTTAATCCATATATATTTGTGTATAAACATTTTTATATAAGATCAATACATTATTTATAATACTATTCCCATGAATAATATTGTATAGTATTATATAAACTGAAATACAACTATGTAACATAATATTTTATGCTGAACAGTGTATTTTTAAAATTTTTTCTAATTAATAGTCTCTTCCAAGAAAAATCAAAAAGTTAATGTGAGAAAATGAAGCATCAACCTTTTCTTCACTTGGGGGGTGGGGTGGGGGTGGGGTTGTGTCAAACAGAGACAAACCTTAAAGAGTTGAGAGATGTTTTGTGAATGGCATCAAACAAATAATTAAATGGTTTGTGTTTATTTTACTCATATCTTTCTTATATGGTACTAAACACAAGGACCCCATGCACAAGCACAACAAATAATACATAAGACGGTCTTCACGAGACCATTTAATATTGTGTTTTCACCATCAATGTTTTTTTTTTTGAGAAGCGGATCTATGACTGGTTCAGATAATTTTAATTTTAATTTTTAATTTTTAATTTTAATTTTATATATAAAAAAATAATTAAAATACGTATATCTAATGTAGATTGTACTCATTTTAAACTTATTTAAATTTAAATTTTATGAATTAATTTAATTCTGTCTGAAGGTATTGTAAATATCATGCGTTCTGTTTGTTAATGAACCAAAAATGATCTCTTCTTCAGTTTGGTTAGTCGAAACAAAATTCTTGTACTATGTTTTTCTGTTCCTCTTTTTCAGTTAATATTATGAATTTATGATGTTTCACAGCCATTTAATGCTTGATGTTACATGATATTTATCTTTTCCCAACAAGGATAATTTTTTTAAATATATATAAAAATAACTAAATAAAGATAGATACTCCCTTCGTTTCTTTTTAATTTGGTAGGAATATTAAAAGCATTAGTTTTAAAATTGAAAAATAATTGATACGTTTTTATTTCCAGAAACTTAGTACTTACTCCTCCGTTTCAAAATAATGGTGTTTTAACCTTTTGCTTTTGTTTCAAAATAAGTGGTGTTTTACATAATCAAGAAGACATTAATGATGTCCTTCCCGTTTTACCCTTATTTAAATGGAGAGATTTTTACATAATCAATAAAATATTAAAGAGTTACATCTTTTTCAAAATATTTTATTAGGGGTAATTGGGTAATGCATTAGTCTTGTCTAGGAATGAGTAGTTTTCTTGGGGGTGTGTCACATTTAAAAGCATGCATTTATTTTGAAAAAGGGAGAGTAATAGCACATTTAGCCAAGTTTCTTGGAGGTTTTAAAATGCTTATTTTATTAAAAAACACTTTAAAAAAAAAAAAAGTATTTGGCCAAACTTTTGAGAAAAAAGTGCTTTTATAGAGTATAGAAAGTTGTTTTTGGAAGCTAAAAAAATGACTTCTCTGAAAACACTTTTATGAAAATACCTTGCAGCGCTTTTCAAAAGTTTGGCCAAACATAATTGTTGTTCAAAGTTCTTTTTAAATTTATTGGCCAAACACAAATTGCTTCTCACCAAAAATAATTTTTGATAAGCGCTTTTGAAAAAATCTTCTCAAAATAAGCTAATTTGAGAAGCTTGTGCAAGCGAGACTATAAGTCACTTTAGAATGTGAAAAGAATGATAATTGTATGTTTTCCAAAAACACTGTCGATTAATAGAGTTATATTAGTCGAATTGAAATCCCTATTAATTTTTTCTTTAAGGTTGTGCAAAACCTTATCCTTGCAAGTAAAAAGCGGAGTACTAATTAAATTAGTTTTCAATACGGAATTTGTTCCTATTTTAGAATGATTTTTAATTATTTTCCTCTTGGATTTTAAGTAGTCTTTATTTTTGCTCCTCTTTGCTCATTTAATGAAAATTTGTGGGCCAAAAGTTCTCTTAATTATGACCTAATTTATCTGGGCAAAAATAGTTTACATAAGACAATTTTTAGAGAATGTTGCAACGAGACATAAGTTCTATAGTAATTAATTCGTAGACAAGATTTTTAGAGAACTTTTTCTTGGGACACAGTTTTGTAATGTGATTCTCCAAGCGAAGACTATTAGGAATTTTTGCTTGGCGTAAGCTTGTGTCATTGAGCATGCTAGCATAACTTGTGACAATGAAGTTATGTCATAGCAGCATAAACTTGTGTCATTGGAAGCATGTAAGTATAATCTTAAGCTGAATTTATGCGAGAGAATACATAGATATTCCTCCAAGCTATAATACTTTTTTAAAAGATCTTTCAACTTTAGAGGAGTCCTTATACGTAATTTTATTCAAATGAATCTATCATCCCCTTTTGAGCCCACTTGGTGTAGAGAGGGTACTTCATTCTCCAACAAGAGTGTGAGATAAAATTAAAATATTATTTTTATTTTTCAGTATTTATTTCATTAAAAAGTATTTTTATGTTATTTTATTTATTTTAATTTATCTTTTAATTTCTTTTTCCTCTTATCTTCTTCATCCCATCTCTTTCATTTTTCCAGCATCGTCTTACTTCTTTTTCGCTCTTTATCTTCTTTCTCCTCTATTTGTTCAAGCTCATTTCTCCTTTAGCTATTCTCAATATCTCATGATTTTTTTATTTATTTATTTATTTTATTTTGTTTTGAAATTTTTATTTGATTAACTAGTAGTACAAAATTGTATTTTAATGGAGTTTCAATATATTATAACTGCAATAATTTTTATGCGTGGCTATGATGGTTACCGGCGAAGTAATTATACGGTGATGGTGTGTAGTGATGAGACAATGGTTAAGTCATCAATAATTTGCTTATGAGATATTTTAAATGAATTGTCCTAATACGAGATATTGTTGATTTACATGAAATATAAGTTATTTAATTGAGTTTCGCGGAAGTTGGTCGCGACGAAGCGGAGACGATAGTTATGGTGGAGAGGAGATGAGGTTAGGGGCAGAGTAAAGGAGGAGAGAAAAAAATAAAAAAGAAAAAAAGATTGATATAAAGTAAGAAAAATAAGGGTAAATTAATTAGACACGTGGTGGGCAATTATTGGTGCGTGATTCACCCCTTTTCTCTTATAAGTGGGATTGAGCAAATAAGGGTTGTATTTATATCATTTGAATTGATTCGGGAGGAATAATAAGACGCCATAGGGATTGAAGTGTCCTTTAAATTAGGTGTAAGTATGTAGAGTGCTTTATGTATTCTCACTGAATTTGTGCTACAGTTTTTACTTCTTTGGCTATCAGGGGGCACACATTACTTAAAGTTTTGAAGGTAAAATTAAAGACTAACGATTCTAAAGGGCGAAAATCAAAGACCATCCCAAAATATATACGAGGTATTTTTATTTCTATTTCTTTGTTACTTAAAATTTTGAAGGATAAAATTAAAGTAAACGATTTTAAGGGGCAAAAATTAAAAATAAGCACAAAATAAAGACATTTGTGCGAGTGATCCTAATTAAGTTAATTTGACTCTTTTACTAAGTAGTGATCATTTGATGTCGATGCAAAGTTTAGCACTTTAGCGGTCGTGAGGTTCTTAGTCCAAAGTATGCGGGAATTAATAAGAGATGCCAAATAGCGGGTTGAACTAAAGTTGCAATAAATCAAAATAAATTGAGCCAATAAATGGAATATGTTATATATTGATTTTCCTAAGCGACTTGACTAAAATGGCATCATAAACCAATCTTTCAATTCTTAGTAAATTTTAATTGTTTTATTTATTCTTTTATATTTTAGTACCTAAAGACTACTTTTTTTAAATTATGACTATATATAATATCAAATTAAAAAATTTCACTTTAAATTTTTTATTTTAGATATCATGTTCAAGCCATGGGTCAATTTGGACTACATATCAACCCAAATTTTTATGAGCCGAACTAATAAAACTTGGGCGGGTTATATTTTTATGGACTATTTTTCATCTCTAATATTAAAATAGTACATAAATTGACTCATAAATTTTATACATATTTTAGTTATGTAAAATTGTAAAACTAGTAATAAACAAATATCATACTTGATCTGCTTGAATTTATCATAGTATAAAATACTTAAACATAATATATACTAGTTATATTAAATTTTAATTCTGAATTTATATTAAAAATATAAACAACCCCTCCTTTGTGTAAATTGCAATATGACAACGGTGTCTTCAAATCTAATGGAAAGCGAGACATGGACATGAGACTCGGCACACGGGTCATCCCCAAGAAGTACAGTACCTGATCGGTAATCCAAGATAATGGAGAGATTAATGGGGCACCACTCATACGTATTGGGGTGGGTGAATGAAATGAAGCTAGCATCCCAGGTGTTTTGTATGACAAGGATGTCTTGCCTAAGTTTAAGTAAGTTTTATCACAGTAATTGGTTAGGCCAGGCTATATTTATATGAAGGCGAGTGTTGGCCCCGAGTCAAGAACTTTCATGTCTACGAGAAAATGCGAGTGGCGGAGGCGCGAGATCTGAGGTGGATGTATAGACATTCAGAGAAATAAGATTAGAATGAAGACATTTTGGATTGTAGGAGTGGCTCCGTAGAAAGATAAGATTGGCGAAATAGGTGAGATGGTTCGGACATGCGAAAAGAAGAGTCTGCAGATGCCACGGGTAGAAAGTGAGATAAATTGGTCGTTGTAGGGTTGAGGAAGGGTAGAGGTACATCGTTGTAGGAAGTATTTGGGTAAGGTGATTACGAAGGATGTGATCCTGACTTGTTTCCAGAGAGGACATGACCTTGATAGAAGGTGCGGAGAATCGAATTAGAGTAGAAAGTTAGTTAGTAATTAGGCATATTTCGTTCTCTTTCTCATTCTTCTTTTCCTTATTTTTAAATTCATACTATATATTTGTTTGGTATCTTATTATCTTGTTGTTATTTCTATTTATTGCTATTGTCTCTTTTCATTGTTTGCTCAATCGAAGGTCTTTCGAGAAAATAGCATCTTTCAACTTTTTAAAAATAAGGACAAAATCTATGTACACGCTACTCTTCCTATTCTACTTATAGAATACATTGAGTTAATTGTTATTAATGTCACTACAATCTAGATATTAGTCCTGTATATATGATGTTTGTGGACCTTCAGACATTTTGGACCATAGAAACCATAACGGTAAAGGAACGGTAAATTATTGAAAATTATTGTGAAAGATTATAAATTAATTAGTACATTATCACACTTAAAGCAAATAAAAGAAAAAATAAAAATATTAAAAAAAATGAGGATTCGATAGAATTTTATTTCAAGTCTATATATTCAGAACATGCAAAAATAATATATATATATAAAATGAGCTATATATCTTAATTCACGATGGAGAAAGGCTTGATACAAAAATCCTCAGTATATGACCTTTTCTATATCAATTTATTGGGTCGGCCGGTCTTCAAATTAACTAAAAATAAAAATAGGTTTAGAATCTCGATCGGATCACTTCTTTGGCCATGAACTTAACACTTAAAACTCCTGGCAATATTCTTTTGCTGTCAGCGCTAATTTTATGACCTCTGAACTCCTTGTATATTTAGCACAAACTTAACGTAATACAATTTTTGTGTTCTGTAATTTTAGGTCGGATTGCAATTCAAATCCCACCCGGAATTTCAAGACACAAATCAACATAAATCAGAGCTAACATCCCCAGCAATATCAGTAGTGACTATGATCACCAAAAAGAAATAGCTAGCAAGATCTTGCCATGTTTAATCTGCAAATGGGGAATGATTAAGATTTAGTATCAAAATTATCGTACGTTTGAATTATTGAAGAGTTAGGTGTGTCCAAGTCTCAAGTCTAGCATTTTGGATTATTTCATATAGGAAATTAAAAAAAAAAAAAAAGAAAGAAAGGCAAATAGGAGGGGGACCTCTTGTTAAAATGACCCAAATGAACTGTGGGGAATCCTGTACAAATAAACAAGATATCAATAATTGTTATTAAAGAGGTCCCATTTTGGTAAATGCATTTCACTTTCCAACATGACCAACAACAAAGACATGTATTGTCTTTTTTTTAGAAGTACTAACAAAACTCAGTTGCTGCTTACCTTTACAGTTTCTCTTATATACAAATATATGGTCCCCCGCCATTTACTTGGATAATATTTTCTAAATAAAAATTTGGCCCATGAAAGTTACTGTTAACTTGTTTCTCAATAATATTGACTCCTTCACAGGTCATTGATGCTTCTTAGTTTTGGTTTTACCACACTCATTTGATGAAATGTAGATTTGTTTAATTCACTGACTTAATGAAAGTTTTAATGAGTTTGAATTTGAATAGTTTATATTTTAGGCTATTAAGCTAGCATAATTTTATATATTTATTATTGCGAATATGCTCTTGTCATAAAGATCTTGAATAAAATTTAAATATTATTAAGAGTTATTTTGGCTGTGGAATTTTGCTATTCTTTCTTGTCACTTGTCATGGCCATCGCCATGCTAAGCTAGCAATCAGCAGCATCGTAGCATCGCGATCATGCACCTCTACCCGTCATGACCTTGCCGTGTATCATGCTGTGTCGGTCGATCTGACATCTCTACTCGTCTCTTATAATTATATGTTATCATCACCTCCGTTATCGGTATCCTTGGCTGCTCCCATGGCTGCGATCAATCTTTCTAAATTAAATTGTCATATTTATAAGCGTCGCGCCAACTGTATCAATACATCTCTCTTTCTTAGGAATAGGCTTGTTCCTTTCTTAGTAGGTTCAGGGAGTAGTCTTCTCTGTTTGGTAATATGTTTGGGTTATAATATAGATTCATCTCTTTGAGATGGATAATTTAATTTTAAAAAAAAAACATTAACCCCGATTCTGTCGCATTCTTAAAATTAATCAACCAATAACTCCAGCGTTACAACAGTCATCGTGTGCTCAGGCGTCATTGTCGGGTCAGTCATTCTGACGTATTCGCGTTATTGTCCTTAAGTATCACCGTCGACATCACCATTACGCAAGCCCAGCACATCATCGCTCTGTATGCTCTACAGGACCGTGATCAAGCTGATATTTCAGAAAGCATAAATATTTAAATTATTTTTAAAATGCATAATGATGTTATTTTATTAAATTTATCTGTTTTTCTAATACTTAATATTTTGTTTGAATTATATATTTATTATGTTTAAAAATAATATACACATTCAAATATTAAAAATAAATAATTTTACTCATTCAGTATTAAATTTAAAAATAACGTCTTGTCGTTTGAGACATTCATCAGAGTTCAAATATCTTAATTTTAATCCAAACAAATGGGAGTCCTATAGGAAGCTTGGAGTGCAAATGAATGAGATGTAAATTCAATTGCATAGATGTTAAAAAATTGGATATATAATTTATCGTTTTTTTTTTTTTGTAATTAATAATTATTAATTATTATTACATTAATTCATATGATATAATTTGATTTTATGTTGAATTTAAGAATGACATGAGTACTTTTAAAATTTGTGCTTTCAAATATACATGCTGTACATAAGCTATAAGACTCTAATTTGAAATTGTAGTTGTAAACATTCTATAGTATTTTGTTACAATAAAAAATTGTCCTTATAGCTAAAATAGAAAACTTAAGTTAAATAGTTTTAAAGTTTGATATTATTTTAAAACAAGCTAATAAATATAATATCATACATAAAATAGCACGGAGAAATTAGCGGGGCAAGAGCAAGTTCGATTATGAATTTAGCCAACTTTAATAGTATTTGTTTAAATTATATATTTTTAAAAATTAAAAAATTTTGGGGTTTTTTTTTTTTTATGAATTTTGAGTTTTTTTAATTTTTTATTTTTATAATTTTAGCTGTTTTAAAATTTAAAATGTCTGTAATAAATTTAGAACTTAATTATTAATATTTAGAACTTAGTTATTAACTTCCAGAGTTAGCACAATAATTATTGTTACTATTTCCTTTCATTGTTCCATCATTGATATTGAAATTTTGATTTGGAGAAGATCTGTGAAAAGAGGCGCACTGGACAAAATATTGAGGAATATGAGTACTCATTTGTTCATCTTCCGGATACAAACATGAATAAATAATAATTAATAATAATAATATAATAACAATAATAATATAATAATAAGATAATAATAATGTCGGTTTAAAGTATCAGACAAAATAACTCTCAGAAAATCTAACTCGAGTGGTGAAAACATCTCCTTGTATATATATCTTCTGTGGTTCAAATTCTTCCCTTCTTTGTTGTGTAGTGTTCTTCTCTTCTTAATAGGCACGTGAGCACAATGATGTACGAATGTCTCAGTAAGGAGGTGTGAAAGAAATTAGTTATGGTGAAAATATAAGAGGTAATTAAATAGGATATAACGTGTAAGATATGACCCTCGATAGGAGGATTTGGTGTCGAGGATCAGGGTAAAAGATTAGAAGGCCGTCGTTGTCTAATTATTATTATTATTATTATTGTTGTTGTTGTTGTTGTTGTTGTTGCTTTCTTCTTCTTTCTTTCTTCTTCTTTTCATTATATCTTGTGCTGATTTTATTATTACATGTTGTTTTCTTTACTTCCAATTAACATATTATTTGTTGTTGATATGTGATTTTATCTATTTATTAATTAATTTCTCATTTTTATGACTTTAACTTCATTACGGTATTTTCATTCCAAACTTCTTTGATATTTTTCACTTGAGTCGAGAGTTTTCCAAAAATAATCGGCTTTATACTCATAAGGTAAAATAAAATTTATATATAAATTATTCTTTTGGACGCGCTTGTAAAATTACAGGACAAAAGCATTGTATTTTCCTTTTATTGCCTGCAATCAGACATAATTTCAACAACCACGTAGTTCATAATTTTATACTAAAATTTACAAAGAAATAAAGCAATCAGCATAAGCATTTTATTCGTTTAAAACACACATAACATAAACATAGATTTAGATGAAGAAGTTTATATGAAGCAGAGACATATGTCTTACATGTTCAATTACTTGATATAAATATAAAAAATAAATAAAATTAATCTCTTATGTTTGAGAATAAATTTAAAAGTTCCCTCAAACATTTTTCAAGAGCAATTTGAACTTATAAATTTGCTAATACTAAACACATCTTTAATCTCCGTTGAATATTTAACAAACTATGATTATTAGGTTTAACAAGAATTGTGAAGAAAAATAATTTAATAAGGCATATTAGAAAGATTATTATATCAAATCTCAAAAGATTGCAACACATACGAGAAATTGACAAAAATAGCAATAACAAACACTTCAAAAAACTACATCAGAAACTAGAAATAGATCAAAATTCACAAAAATAACAAAAAACTACATTCAAATGTGATTTCTCATTAAATAATTTTTTTAATAATTTTTAAGTAAATTTAACGATCAAAATTTATTAAGTAAATTTATTTTCTTACATACTTAAAGGGATCAAAATTGCTCATGAGAACATTTAAGGGTCCATCTCAAACCTACTAGCAAATATAAGGAACCTTAGTTGTCATTTTCTCAAGTAAAAACAAAGTGCAATGCCAATAAATATTTTCCCCTTTCACGATGGAACCCGCTAAATTGACAGTTTGACATTCCTCGATCGTGAAGATTAGTCTAAGGAAAAAAAAAAATCATTAAAGATGATAATGAAGTCTTGAGAAGAGGATAAGATTAAGGTCTCAAGTAATAATACCTTCCTCACTAAGATTTATCCATAATTATCGATCCGTGAGATTCATAATAATCAATTTTATGAAAATTTTATTTTATTTTAGAAGTTTCTCATATTGGTCCCGATAAATTTCAATTTAGTGCTTTTGTCACTAAAAAATGCTTACACCTTTAATTCTTCCTGAAAAAATAGAATTTTGGATAATAATACTTTCGACCTTCTATTAAAAAATAATTGCAAAAATTAAACTCTATCAGCCCTCATCACCCATAAAGTAGATCTCTCTCACAATTCTTTTTCGATTTAGGCGGCTTTCATTTTGGCCCTTTGCTATAATAAAAATTATTTTTGCTGATTAAATCTTTAACATCACCAAGGAGATTCTTGGAATAACTAGTAAAATTGTACTCATGTGATTAGGAGGTGACGGGTGTGCGAGTAGAACGGCCTCTTGCGAAATGCGTGCAGGCTGCGTATAATATCACGAATTTATTGGTCCCGGCCGCCGGGACTCACGCGCGTCAACTTTAGTGCGCCGAAGATATGCATTTCGCTCTTGCTTAAACATTAATTCAACAATAATTCAAAAGATTGTTCGATTCAATTTTTTATATACCGGTCTTCGATGTTATTTATTTTGATCAATTAATTTAAATTCATATTAAAATATTTCATTTTAAAAATAAAACGTTCCTTATTAAAAATGATTCAGAAGCACTCAGAGCTCGACTCAATCAATAGAATTTACAAGACCACAAGCACAAACTATGTACAATAAAGAAGTCAAATTTGATGGCCAGCGTAGTATTCGATCAAATGGGGTTAAAAACAACTGGTGTGGGGTCTTGAATTGCAGACCACTAGATCAATTACAGTATCTATCAAAGTATATAACAAATCACAGATTTTTTTCTGTAATTTATATTCTCCTTGCAATCTCAAATATCAGTCATTTTTGAAATAAGAAAATTATTATTACATTTTCAATTTCGAATCTACTTTTATTATTACACTATTAATAGCAGAATTAATCAGTTACAACATGTTAGTATTAGGTAAAAAAAGTAAATATTATATCTAAATTTAATTTTAAAAGTTAGTGTAAGAAATGAGAATTATCTAATCATGCAAAGAATAGTCTATCCCTTCATTAGCCGGTATGAGAGTCTTCAATATACAAACGTCCAAAACCGAACATTTAGGGTGAACAATATAATATAGGATCACAAAAATTGAAAAATTCAAAAATTAATATATATCCGGCTCTAATACTATTATTATTGTTTAGTTAACGTGATAGTGTAAATAACTTATAAGATCGTTTGGTATAATGGACAAGCAAAATGATTATGACATAAATATTTAGTATCCTCATATTTCTTGTTTGGTTTCTAATCTTGGGATACTTATCCAGGATCCAAAAAATATCTGGGGATAACACATACCATAAGATGGAATAATGATGCGTGGATAAACTAGTGAAATTATTAAAAAATAGCTTTGTGGTCTAAAGTTCTATCTAAAAATATAAAAAGCTAAATTAGGTGGAAGATGTTTTTGTAACAAACAAAATTATTCTTAAAAAGTATGCAATGCATGTTATTTTTAATATAACATCAAGCATTTAATAAGAAATAGTAATAGAATAACTAACTAGATATAATTAATCTCACGTAACTAATTCCAGCATAATTAATCTTCAAATCAAGCGATGAGGACATTATTTTATATATGTATATATATTAAAGGCCCGTACATTAATTATAAAGTAAATATCAAAAAATATAATTTGCTGGTGAATATAGAGAAAGGGTGAAATGGATATGAATGAAAAGAAAATGTCTCAATAGAAAATGATGATACTATAATTATTATCGTTCATGCACTCTATAATAAAATTGATCAGCTGTTCAGTTATTATGAGGTTATGACCATCTTAAATGCCAGAAATTTTATGATATAACCATTTTTTCGAGGATGGGTTGGTCTTATCTCTCATCACATTCTATTTTTGACAGTTAATTTTAATATGCATTTAGTTGTATTTTAAATATTATTCATTTATTTGATATGATGATTATTGAAGTTATAAGTAAATGTGTTTGATTGTACTTTTGCAAAAAGAAAAAAAATTTATTTGAAATTTATATATGACGATGAAATTGGAAAATACATTTGGACCACTTTGAAATTTAAATTTAGCAGTTATTGAAAATTTATAATCAAGTATTAATTTTAAAATAAAATTAAAAAAATTATTCTTTAAAAAATAAATAAAGCTTGTAGTCAGCAGATTTCATAATGGTTGTTCACAGCGGACAAACACAATTTAATTACTTTTCTTTAATCATTCTTGGTTCCCTATAATTTTCACCTCTTTACTTTCTTTATTAAATCATGAATATTACTCATTTTGAATATAGAAGTAGTTCAAACGGAATCATAATTTTTAACAAATCAGTATATGTATTTTAATTAAAGAAAATTTAGAGAGAAAAATATTGATACAACCAACATATATTGATTAGGGGCTGCACTTTGCATAATTAGATATATCTGTTAACTTAGTGAGGTAGTTAGCAAGCTATGTGGTTGAGTATACTCTAACCATCTGAAGTCTGTACTAAGTTGTTAGGAGTTAGTTAGAGTTGAATGAGTGGTGTATGAGTTTATTACAAATACTTCGACTATGTATCTATAAGTAAGAATACAAAGTTTATGTGGCGAGATAGAATATGAGATCAATAGAATATTTACTATGCTCCTTTAGTTAAATCTTCAGCTGCTTCCTTTCTCTTCTTTCCTCTCTTCGATTCTTCTCACGATAATGCGGTGATCGATCTAATATACTCAGTGTATGAGTTATCATGGTATCGAGCTTCGATCATAGGGAAGAAGAATCAAAGTTGGATCGCATAAAAGAGTTACTAAGTGAGAAGCTAGGACCTCAGGTTTTGTAATGGCGATCGAGAATCTGCCTAATTCAGCCATCGCGGGAGTTGGTCTAATTCGAGTTCAATTCATAGCAGAAGATCGAACCAATTCCAGTAGTAGATCATAATCATCCACTCTATCTTATTGAAACGAGATACTCAGGTAGTTCTCTCGTCTCTCTTCGATTATACGGATGTTTATGCTTTGTGGAGTAGATGTAAATTAGTGCAGTAGGTAAAAAGTAAGCTAGGATTTGCTGATGGGCGTTCCTAAACTAGATTTTCACACGAGTTACACATGATCGATGGGAGAAGTGTAATGCGGTAGTTCTCTGTGGATAATAAATGTTGTTCGACTAGGTTTACTAAGTTGTATTTGTGTATGCCTCGGATGAGCGTAAGGTGTGGTGGAATTTGAAGGATAGGTTCGCGATAAGGTTAATGGATCTCGAGTCTTCTATGCATAGAGAAATTCATACTTGTGTTAGTACTATGAGTTGTTATTGATTACTTTACTAGACTTAGAGACTTATGGGATGAGTTTGATGCTATCATGCCCTTGTCTTAATTGTCATACAAAGTCAAGGAAGTTTGTTGAGCATTTTGATTATCAAAACTGCTTCATTCTTCAGGATTGAATGAAACATATTCTCGATCTAGAAGTCACGCTACATTCTTATGATGAATCAGTATCTACATTAAACAAGGCATATTCCATGATAGTAGATCAAAGAGAGAGAGTCGAGGAGAGGGTTGATGAACTTTCACTCCAGGGGATTGGTGTCGGGTGAATTTAAGGAAGTCTTTAACACGTATGTAACGGGAACTCTAACTATGCGGAGGTACAAGTACTTCTAGAGGAGGATATATAGATTGAAGCAACAACAGAGACATCTTATCGGGTGATGGTGCAAGTTCATCATTTGGAAACTCTAATTCATCTAATTACATATACGGTCATATTAGTAATGCAGTGGTTAGGAAATTACTACAAGTCAAAGTTTCTCTTACAATGTGATATTGTGGGGTGCAAGGTCATACAAAGGAGGATTGCTACAAGATAGTAGGTTATCCTCCAGACTTCAAGTCTAAAGTACGAAGCCAGGGTATATGCAAATCGAGTGAGATGCCGAGACAAAGTACATCTACTCAAATCTATCCAAATGCATTCTTCACCAAGGACGTATGACATATTTTGTTTGTTGTCTAAAGCCCCGAGTGGAGAGAATGGAGAGTTATCTACCAATGTTGCTTTGCTGCGGTGGTGACTTATTAGCCTTCATGTTATTTATAAGAATAGTGAATGGATCATTGATACGGGTTATACAGGCCATATGACTTCAAAGTTGGACGTGCTTACTAAGTATCATTGTTTCTGTTTCTCACAAAAAGTAAAGTACATTTACCCTCACGGTAATGAGGCAAGCTGTTTCACATATTGGATCTTCATGTGTACTTGATAATCAACACATCTCGGATGTTTGTTCTTACGACTTCAAATATAATCTTCTCTCTATGTTCAAAACTAAGAACTTGATGAATGGTGTCATTTCTCCACACTGACTTGTATTTTTAGGACCTTTACGGTGGTCGGATGCTTGGGGATAGTAGAGAAAAGGAGGACTTTACACATCCTTAGAGAAGATTCAACTCGGGAATATCATCATGTACTTCAGTCGAAGGTGGTTAAATTTGTGGTAGTACGGTAGCGTACCATGTCTGCGGATATGTAGCACGAGAGGTGGAATCATGCTCACATAGATATAATAAAGAGATATTAGAGTCTTATATCTTTGGTAGAGTTCGAGTTATTGTACACATAAATTTGTCTTTGTTTGTCCCTAGATAAGCACACTAAACAACCTTTTCTTTGGCAAATCATGTGTCAGCTGTATTTGAAGCTGTTGTATTGTGATGTATGGGAGTGTACGACGGAGTTCTTTCTCATAATGGTAAAAGGTTTTTTGTTACTATGGTTGATGATTAATATACTGACTCTTCTTACTTGTCTACAAAGTCGGATCTTGTTGTGGTCATAAAACAATTTCTTATTATGGTTAAATATATTTTCCCTCTTGTTAAAACCTTGAGATCGAACTGATGATGAATTCTTTATTCATGAGTTCAAAGATTTATTGAGCAGTCTTGGTATTATTCATCAAAGTAGTTGTGTTTACACACCTCAACAAAATGGTATTGTTGAGAGAAAATGCAGGGAGATTATTTGGACATGGCAAGAGCACTCGGGTTTCAAGCGAGTTTGTTCCTTTGCAATTTTGGGAGAATGCCAGCCTTTGTTTATCTTATTAACGGGCTTCCTTCTAAAGTTTTCAAGTTCAAGTCTCCTTTTGAGCTTCTATATAACCATCCTCCTTCCCTTTCTCACTTGAGAGTTTTTGGTACATCTATCTTGTGCGGCATCCTAAGCTTTCAAGACAAGTTTTCTCTGAAATTTATTCAGTGTTAATTCTTTTAGGTTACTCCTCTTCTGGAAAGGCTATCTACTTTATGATTTGCATTCCCATATTCTCTTTGTTAACTATACGCTGTCATTTTAAGGAAGATCTCTTTCCTTCAAACACATCTTGATTTTTAGAGTCATCTTTACTGTTCTAGATCTTCTCCCCATGCGATTCTAGGCCTTCTTTCACTTAGAGTTCAACCCCTACTGTTGTTTCTTCTCCCTCATCTATTTTTCCATTTGTTTCCGAGTGATCGGTCGATATTTTCCTTCCTCTCGAGGCTAGCTGCTCCATTCTTGCTACCTTTTTATCAAAGAGCTACATCTCTTACTTCTCTTGAATTTGGTAGCTCTCTCGAAGATCTACTCTAGGTCAAGAAAAAACCTCCCTTTGTGGTTTGCAGACTTTGTCACTACCGCCTCTAGTACTTCCTTCTTCCTCCTATCTATCTCGGATAAGTGACTCCTATGCTTATCTTTCTCCTTTTAGCACTCCGCACAAGCATACTCGGCTCTTCTTACAGAACCCTCTTCTTTCCGAGAAGCCTACGGATCTAGATGGTTTGCAGTATATACGATTAGAATTCTTGCCTTGGAAGCCAATTCTACTTGGAGTATTGTAGATCTTCCACCTGTGAACTGTGTTTAATAAATGGGTGTACAAGATCAAATATCTTGCCAATGGTGATGTAGCGAGATTAATTGGAAACTTGTTGTCAAGGTTTAGAGTCGAAAGGAAGGTTTGGACTATGGTGAGACTTCCGGTCAATGGCAAAAATGGTCACGGTGAGGACTATGGTTGCTCTTTGCGCCTAGCTTGATGGATGATACATCGGATGGATGTGCCATGATACTTTCCTTAATGGTAATTTGCGGAAAGTGTATATGAAGGCCATTCCTTGTAGTTTTTCTAGGCAGAGGGGAGAATCGAAGGTGCACACCAAACTTCACAAGTCATTATATGGCCTTAAACAAGAACCTAAACAACGAAACTTAAAAGCTTATTGAGGCTTTACTAGCAATGAAGTTTCAGCTGATGTGACTATGCTATTCTTTGTTCACTTTAGAGCAGAAGGAACTCATATTATTCTTGTTCTAATATATGTTGATGATCTTCTAATGATCGGGAATAATGAAATTTAGCCCGGGATACTAAACTAGATACGCGAAAAGGTTTAGGATGAAGGATGAGTGAACTAAAAGTTCTCTTGAGTTGAATTTGCCGGATGTCTATATATTAACATGTTTCAAAGAAAGTATGCCCTCCCGGTTAATCTACGGCGTCCAGAAGGTGCAAAGCCGAGCGCCCCTTTGGGCCCGATAGGAAATTGACCTCACGTTCAATATGATGAATGCATACCAAATGATGCCACTAAGAATGATCAACGCTTTCAAGATCTGGAACATATCAAAGACTTGTAGGGAGAATGCTATATCTCGCTATGACTGGGCAGATCTTGCGTTTATTGTACAAGTTAAATTCGATATGCATAGTCTTCAAGGAATCTCATATGGAGTTGCACTAGGGTTATGGGTATATCAAACGAGGCACCCCGGGTTTGGGATTTTTATACCCGGCCAGATAGTACGGCTCCAACTTCTAGCCTACGTGATTCGGATTGGGGAGCATGTTTCCAAACAAGAAAGTCAGTCACTAGATACCTAGTAAAGTTTGGCAATGCACTCATTTCATGGAAATCAAAGAAGCAAGAGGCGTATCAAAAGTTCGAGTGAAATTTGAATTTAGAATGACCGCTACTGTCTTGTTGAGATTACTTGGCTAGTTGGATTATTCAAGGAGCTTGGATGCGAACTTCAGTCAAGATGATATCAAATAGCAAAGTGCAATTCAAATTACGGCTAATCCCATATTTCATGAAAGAACCAAACACATTGAAATAGATTGTCATTTTGTGAGAGAAAAGAATATGTCGGGGTTGTTGAAGATTGAACATATACGTACCAAGGAACAGTGTGAATCTTCTCACTAAAGGCTTAGGAAAGGTTCCAGCATCGGCGTATTCGAGCAAGCAGCACGAATGATATTTTTCAACCATAATAGCTTGAGGAGGAGTGTTAACTAGTGAGGTAGTTAGCAAGCTATCATGGTTAGTATACTCCCAACCACTGAAGTACGTTACTAAAGGTTGTTAGGAGTTAGTTAGAGTTGAATGAGTGGTGTATGAGTTTGTTACAAATACTTGACTATGTATCTATAAGTAAGAGTACAAAGTGTATGGCGAGATCGAATGTGAGATCGATAGAATATTTTCTGCTCCTTTAGTTCATCTTGACTTCTTCCTTTCCTCTATCTCGATTCTTCTCACGATAATGCAGTGATCGATCTAATATACTCCATGTGTGGAGTTATCAATATCGAATTAGAAAGTTTTAATATTTTGGTGTTCCTCGATACAATATTTGGTTTGAGATTCTGCTAGTGTGAAATAATTATTTTTATATTGGTATAAGTTTCTTTTTCTGTTGTTTTTGAAATAAATCAATTAAAGTTTTCTATAATATGTACTGAGCAGACCAATACATTTATTTTACTTTGAGTGAAAGGAAAAAAAATATTACTCGTAAGCTGCAAATAGATTGCTTGGATTTTTATTCTATATAATTTGATTACATTGATAGTTTATACTCTCATCCTAAAGTGTTGACTCCACAACAAAATTGACAAATAGAGGGCGGGTGAACATAATGGTGCAAATTTGAACGAACTCGGTAATTTTGTTTAGATTTTATATTTGTGTTATTGAAATTTATTAGATATGTATTTGGGCGAACCCATTAATTTTATTTGATTTTATATTTGTATTAGAAAATCTATTAGATATGTATAAATATATAATTGTGAATCCAATAACTATGATGTCTTTAGATTCGAGCAAAATTTAGAACTCGCAAAAAAATTAAATTTTGTCCCGCCATGAATTTTATAGAGGATCCTTAGTGATTTCCAGGGGCTTTGAAGTTGCGTTCATAGATCTAAATATACACTAAATTGTACTTTAACAACAAGCATTTTATGTTATGTTTTTGTATTCTCAAATTGGCGAATTTATAAAGTGGTTGTTAGATCGGTTATGCTATGAGATGGAGTTGGTGTCGAAAATTCTTATGCAGAAGATGCATGTTCCAGATGTGGGATTTGAGATTGATGTGTGTACTATCTAAAGAGAGAAATATTACGGGCCAAAGTGGGAGTGACCTGCTTTAGTAGACAAAATGAGGAAAGTTGCGGGTGAGATGGCTCGGGCAGTATGAAAAGGAAGTGCCGCAGTCTCATTGAGGAGGTGCGAGGTTGGCTATGATGGGTCTCAAGAGAGGTAGAGATAGGCCCAAGAAGAACTGAGAAAAGGTCAAAATACCCCTCTACTTTTCTTATTAGTAACTTTGCCCCTAATAGTTATACTATAGGGCCAAATATGCACATTGCCTTTAATAAAGTATGCAAAATTACCTTTATTTTGGATGGAATCTCCCAAATCAAATAAAAATACCTAATTTTCCTAAATAACTCATTGCCCTCTTTTTAATTTGACTCAACCCACTAAACTAAATAACTCATATCAAATTGAACTCTAATTATAAACACCTAACCTTTTTTAATTAGTGCTTTGCTATGACAAACGCATTAATTAACTTCTAAGTACAAGTGAAAAATCGTAGTCACGAAGGAAGTTGATGAATTACTTGTTCTAATTTCTAGACTCAATAATTTAAAAGTAGATACTTATGAATATCTTCAAGTGGTTGCAATGCTCGTAAGTTACCATCCCTTAGAATGACTATAGAAAGAAAATTTTACATTCTACGGGGAAGATCTTACGGTAGATTAATTAGTTAACAAAGCATATCTAGAATTGAAGAAATTCAAAAGTGTGAAAATGAATATTCTTTGAAAATTGATTTAAGGTGAATCATGTTGATTTTTAGAATTATTCAAGACTTGTTTTACCTATGGAGTGGATGCAATTTGGGTTAGGAAATTGGATTTATTCATAGCAAGTATTAATTAAAAAGCTGGATTTGTTCATAGCAAGTGTTAATTAAAAATTTAAAAAAATGGGTTAAGGTGTTTATAATTAGAGCTCAATTTGATATGAGTTATTTAGTTTAGTGGGTCGAGATCGAGTTAAAGAAGGGAGTGGATTATTTAGAAAAATTGAGTATTTTTATTTGATTGGGGGGATTCCATAAAAAATAAGGGTAATTTTGCATGCTGTTAATGGAAGGGTATATTTGACCATATGGTATAACTAAGAGCAATATTTAATAAACAAAAATTAGAAGGGTATTTTCTAACCCTTTACCAAATAAGAATATATTGAGGAGGGTGATTAGGCGGGACTGACACACATGGCTTCATTCTTAGGACATAACCCCGAGTTACGGATATGGAGATCGAGAATTATGGTAGAAGGTTAAAAGGTAGTCTAGCGTGGTAGATTTTTCTTATTAGTATTATTATTAGTACTCTCCTACAATTGTGTTCTTGGATTTTACTACTTTTCTTTTTGCTTTGGTTATTGTACTATTAATTGTTCTTTCTTATTCTTTTTATTATTATTTTTATATCGTTTCTTCACTATTATATCTCTTTTATCTCCTTTTCTTAATACTTTGTTATGCTTGACTTGGCGAGAGTCATTAGAAACAACCTCTCTTCTTTTACAAGGTAAGGGTAGGTTATTGTAGACACTGCCACCACGGACCCTCTCGTGGAATTGGATATGTTTTGTTGTTTTTATTGGTGTTCTTTCATCCATCAGACTCTTAAGAAAATGAAAAAAGGTTACTTATTCATTTTTTAAAAAAACAAAAAAAACATGTAATTTAATTAAAATTAAAAATATTTTTAAAATCAATAATATTAAATTTTACAAAAAATCAGGTAGAGTTTTTTCTGTTTTTAAATTTTTTAATTGATTAAAAAGAAAATAAAACATTTATAAATTTAAAAATATATTATTCTTTTTAAGATACTAGTAAAGAAAATATATCACATAAATGAAGATCTTTAGGAGTATAATTCTTTATTCGGGCCAACAAGATGAAGTTAGAAGACCACTATGTAGAATTTACCTTTGGTTTTAGTGGTGCCTTTTTATCACACAAGACTCATGAAGCAGCCTCCATTTTGTCAAGGCTACTTGTGTCTGATGTGTGGCATTATCGCGCTTCCTATTATCTTTAATTAAAAACCCAAGATACTTGAGATATCCTCTCTTGAAATGACACGGATATCAAGCGCCGGCAGTATCGGCATGCATTATTATCCTTATTTCAAGTATTAAAGTCTTGATCATAACAAATGCAAACCTTTAATTAGACTCCAAGGTTTGTCTTCAAACCTCAAGTCTAAACGTTAACTCCCTTGTGAGTCTCCTCAATTAGTTCTTTGTCATTTGTAAATAACAAATAGCATGGAACCTTGTCTTAGCTTGGATATTCGCGTCAATTAAATTTCATCACCCAGATAAAATAAAAACGAGTGAGTGACCGCTTGGTACGATGATGAGTGAAAAGTGCTGCGAGTCTCCTCTAGTATCACCGCGTTCTATCAAAATTCAAAATCCATTAAATTGAAATCCTAGCTTTGCCACCGCGCAAACTTTGGTTTTCTATTGACAGGCGAGAAGTCGCAAACAAACTCCTCCATTGTGCATAATGAAACAAACATTAATTTGGCTTATCTTTTTCCAAACTACAAAGCCTTTTGCATCACACTGAGAAACAGTATGTGATCATCATATTCATATGTCATAACTAATTTTACTATTCATAGTTTAGGGCCTTTTGACACTTTATCTCACAAGACAACTCAAATTTTCTTTAAAAGTCTCTCTTTTAATTTCCTAAAGTTATAATATTCAAACTTATATCGGTTTTAATAATGTTAGATGTAATTAAAGCAAACACATGTAGAGTATACAATATGACCAAATACATAACAATATCCTTTTCTTTTGAACTGTTACAACAGATATAGATGAGCTCATAGTACATATAAATCCACTTCCAATACAGCCCTACCATGTCTGACTTCAACTTGCAACCTTTCATCTCCTTTAGGCCTCTCTCAATTAAATACCAAAAAGAAATTAGCTATTAATAACAGCTCACGAGCACTTTTCTATTACTAGATTTTTTTTTCTATGTTCAAAAAAAGACCATCCACAAAACAACCCCTTTTAATATATTTTTCTCTATACAGGTACAAGACAAAACAAAAAGAAAATTACAAAACCTTTACACAAATTGTGGTGTAGAATAAATCTTTCGCTCTCCACGCTCCCCCCACTTACACTATTACTACTACTACAACAACAACAAAAGGGAAATAAGAAGACATTTCTCTATATCAAATATAAAACCATTTTGAGCATATTACTCTCCAACTAGCAAATTCTATCATTTCTCAGCTTCGCATCAATACGCTTGTAATTCTTCCATCCTACCTTTTTTTGTGTTGTGTTCCGGATTTGGCATGCAACGCTAAATACACACAGAGGAAAAAGTTTGAATTGTTGTTGTTGTGTGTGTGTGTGTTTTGTAATGCTAGCTGTGTCACCTTTGAGTAACACAACGGCGAGAGATGAAAGGGGTAACGAGATGGAAAGTTTCGCGTTGGGTGGAGGTGGAGGAGATGATTTCCCTGATTTCGTGGGGGAGAATTTGCTGGACAGCATTGATTTTGATGACCTTTTTGTTGGGATCAACGACGGACATGTGCTGCCGGATTTGGGAGATGGACACTGAGATTTTTCGCTGAATTGCACCGGTCAGTAGCGGCGATGAATCCGATCGCTGTGAACAATTATAGCAGTAGTAATAATATTTTGCTACTGCTATAAAAAATAGAAAGAAAACAAGAAAAGAAGCGGAAAAAGCAGCCTCGTTTTCAGCATCGGATGTTGGTTCAGGTTTAAGCAGGCCTAAATCCAAAGGAGAAGAAATTGTGAGTACTCAGAAAAGTGAAGAAGAATCAGCACTACAAGTGAATCAGAATATTATTACCCCAAAAGAAAGTGATAAAGGCAAAAAGTCATCCAAGAATAATCTTCCAGGCAAGGAAAGTGAAGGTAAGGTAAAAAAAAAAGGGAATTAAGAAGATCTAATTTTTTTTAATATTTTAAAAACTTAAATTTTGAAATTTTCAAATCAAGATATGTCAGTTGTTACGATAGATAAAGATAATCTGATGATATAAATATTATGTAAAGTTGGTGGTATATTTTATTTATACTCTTCCTTATTTATGGATTCTCACGAGAATCGTAGGCTCGTGACACCGAAATCTTAAATATTAACTAAGTATCAAACCAATCAAATTGGAGTTTTTCTTCTTAATTTTATGACTAAGTGAAGTGAAATTTTTCTTGGTGTGTGAAGGTGGACTGGACGCCAGAATTGCACAGGAGATTTGTACAAGCAGTAGAGCAGCTAGGTGTAGATAAGGCAGTCCATCAAGAATTTTGGAGATTATGGGAATCGATTGTCTCACTCGCCATAATATTGCCAGTCATCTTCAAGTATGAAATATATTCTTCCTTTTCTTTTAAATTTAGATTTAATTTTTCAACTTTTTTCTTAACATGACATAATTTGACCATATCATTTCTGTAGGTTAATTAGTCTAGTAATGATATGCCAAATGAAATGGCCCTCATATGCATTTAGAAAAGAATGACTAGACAATGACAACTGAGAAAACTAGTACTATTTGTTAGTTTCCCTTGTTCTCTACCCCAAATGGTACATTTTTTAAAGAGAAAACCAGATACGATGATCTGATAATGCTTTGCTCAAATTGAAAACGTTTTAGGGCACAAAAACACACACAATTGAAACCTAGCTCCTTTTTTCTTTCTTTTAGGTTGAATTTTTAAAGCATATGAATGGACTAATTAACTCAACAAAATGACTTGCTAAGTTGTTTGTAAACGAGTTCATGTAGACGTGGATTCAGGATTTCTGCTTTAGGGGTTAAATCTTTGAGATTTTTAGTATTGAACACATATTATATTCTTAAAGTTATTGATTCATATCATTATTAGTACAATTTCATTATTTTTTATAATTTACACTCCGCCTGTTACTTTTGAAGTGCATCACTCAAAAGCTAGCTAGAGTTTATTAATAGGTTGAGTTGAATGTTGCAGAAATATCGGTCACACCAAAACGTTGCTGGCGAGAGAAGCGGAGGCGACGACTGGACCCACAGAAGGCAAATCTATGGCGGTGCAGCCCCCGCGGTCCGGAGGGTGGAGGAAAGAAGATATAAACCCATAGCCAGCACCAACAATTGGATTTCCTCCTCCTCCTTCTCTTCCTTCTCCGATGACGCCTCCAATGCCTCATCATTTTAGACCCCTACATGTATGGGGTCATCCATCCGTCGACCAATCATATGTGCACATGTGGCCTAAACATCCAGCACCTTCGCCTTCTCCGCAGCATCCATCACCAGCATGGGCTCCTCTCCTAATCTTCATCCTCCTCCCGCCTTCAGATCCTTCTTTTTGGCATCCACCACCATCAGCGTGAGTTTTCTATTTGCCATTTTATATTTTGCTGATCTTGTTACCATATTGAAATTAGGACGTCATCCTTTAATTTACATATAAAATTTAAGTTATTACAAGAGAATAAGTGTATGTAGAGAGGGAGAGAGCTAATAGAAGTCATCCATCTCGATAACGTATACTTGGAGCTCCACATGAAATCAAAAATTAACTAAGGAAATTGAATGACAATATAAAGTTAGAAATATTTAAACAAGAAACTTGAACAAACTGTAACGGAGATATGATTTTAGTAATAAGTTTCACCTAAAACATTTAATTAGACAATATAGGGGAAATTAATAATTGTGTTTGATTATATGAATGAATGAAATGACAAATTCCGTTTTGTATGGTTGTGCAGGTACCAAATTCTCTTACACCAGGAAGTCCTTACTTTCCAGCACCTATAGCACCAGCAGTAACTATACGTTCAATCATTAATCATTATTACTCTTTGAATTTCTTTTTCCATTTTTTACCTGGTACACGGTACTCTACACATTAAGAACGGAGGATATTATATATCGATCCCACCACAATCTTTATTTGCATCTTTGAATTGTTACTACTTTCTCTGAAAGTCATGTACAATTTAATTACTGAATTTTGGAATTATGTAAATAGAGACCATGTGGTGTCTCCTTTTTTTTTTTGGCATATATGTTTGCAAGTTTTGCCTTTGTAGTGAGAATGAATAATTTTGGTGCAAAGTATCCGGCTGTGGGCATACCACCCGCAGCGCGCGGCATGTACAAAGTAGACCACCACCTTCGAACTGCCCCAGCACCACAACCTCTACCTAAACCTCCTTGCGACTTTCATCCTGTATGCCTCTCTCTCTCTCTCTCTCTCAAGTTTCTTTCTAAAAGCTATATATAAAATTTGTCCTTATTGAAAACCTATCTTTAATTTATGAAGCTTCATGCAATAGTAAAATTGCTAAGTTACTTAGTACTGGTATAAGAAAGTACATGAGTAATTATGTTATGGACCAACCACAGATTGTGCCTTTTCATATTTATCTAGTTCTAATTTATCTGCCTTATTTTTTTCTTTAATTACAACTTCTTAATTCTAATTTTTCACATTAGCATATTTAAAATTACAAGATTAAAAAAAATATTTTGATTCATTTAAATATCTTTAGTTTAACACTATATGATTTAAAATTTTTTACTTTCTAAAATATCTTGCAAAATTAAAATGGAAACAAATAAATTGAGAACGGAGGGGTAAGGTTTTATTGTCAAGATAGAGATAAATTAATGACAATACGATTGTACGATCGATGATTATAAAATAAAATATGATACTTGCGACCCTTTGCTATGTATACTGCTCCGTGTGCATTTATTGTTGAACGGTATCATTAATGTATTAGTGCTCATGCATGAGTAAGAGCAGTTTATAAGGTGAAATTTTTCTGGATATATTTAAATTATAATATACACCAATCTTATTTTCTTGATACGTAAATTAAGCTCATGCTCAATATAATAATTAATTAATGTTTTGAGACTTTAAAATTTTGTTGAGCAGTCAAAGCATAGATGCGGCTATTGGAGATGTTTTATCAAACCATGGCTTGCCACTTCCCCTCGGACTCAAACCTCCGGCTGTCGACAGTGTGCTCGAGAAATTACAACGTCAGGGGTACCTAAAATACCACCAACGTGTGCATAGTCGTTATTAATGAGACAGCTGGCAAAGCGCGTGGGTGGATTTTTGGGGTTCACTTGGAATGCAGCAACCAGAAACCCTTCAATTCGACGACATTTCCTGCACTTATTTAGATGCATGAAGATGAATTCGGTCCGGATCGGACGGTCATCACACCATCGTCTATATTAATGCAGTTTTTTCCCTCATATATATATTATATGACAACTTTTAATTTGTATGTCCTGCTTTGTTCTTGTACAAGAACATGTTTTTAACTTAACCATGGGGTTTAATTGTGATGATGTAATCACCGGTTTGAGAAATATATCTAATAATAGCAAGAGCTAGCTTCTTGTAACCATAAATGTTACACTTGTTCCTCGTTGATTCAGTAAATATTTGCAAAGAATTGTGAAGCAATCTACAATTCATCAACACGGTCGATCGGAGTGAAAATCAAGGAACTTAAATTCAACATGGTCTAACTTGATTATATTCGTACCACCTGATAAATATTACACTTAAATTTTGCATTCTTATCGATTGTGTAAATATTCCATGCATGAATACGAATATGGAGTAATTAATTTGAGTTCATAGATGCCTTTCAAATTAAGCCAACGTTAATTAAAGTCATTCGCATGGAGCCTGTGGCGTTCCAGCATATATTACCATTCATAGGCATCAAAGTGTAAATTTGACTCTCAAAAGCGAAACGTAATAAATAAAAAGAGTGAGCAGAGAGAAGTGTAATTATTATTAGTTCAATAAAAATTCGGAGAAATTTAACTCTAACATTCATCTATATATAGCTTAATATCACGGACCAAACTCATACTTAAATATTGTCGTTTCGGCCTTATTAATATCTCATAACTCCATATATCACACACCAAATTAAAAATGTGTGCTATGTGAACTGTAAATAAATTCCATCTAAAAATATCACATGCATTTTTTTTTCTTCAAAAAACTTATCATTTAGAATTAATAAGACTTTTAATCCTTCTCTTTGACCACACTTGTCCGCCCTCCCTTTATCAAGGACTTCACACTTAATTAAGTTAAAACAGGACTAAGAGCAAGATTTTGATTAATGATATTCGTTCTTTTGCTATCTTGGTAATTCTAAAATTCTGTAGAATATGAATGAAATATTTTTATGAAAAATATTTTTTAAAAAAATCAGTGATTTCTTATTCATAAATATTTTGTATGTATATAGATGAAACTAAAAGGATGGGGGAAGGGAAGGGGTTGTGAGGGATGGGGTGGATGATTGTGAGGGTGTAAAGGAGGCGATCTAACATTATTTTTCTAATTTCGTTAAGGTAGTCGTTTTTCGTAATTTCGAAAGCTTTATTTTTTAAAAGATATTCTGTAAAATCTTTGACCAATATATTTAGAAGTTTTTCCTGGCATTAACATTCTCAGACATCTCATATAAGTCATTTTATAGAAGCAATTGCTCTAATTTTTTATTTTTGAATAGGACTCCAATATGATCTCCTATAAACTAGATATTTAATTCAAGAAAAATGGGTATTACTATTAGATTATGGTTTACAATCTTTCAACTTCTTTATTCTTTAAGGAGAAAAAAAGGTAGTCTGAAGGCCGGAACTTGTCAAATTACTTATTTGGAAAATTTTATGGTAAATATGTGTATTTTATTTTTGGCCAAAATGCCAAGAAAGGAATAATAAACATAACAACTCTATAAATGAATCATCAAACTAGCTAGATTATATATGTCATGTTTATTATATTAGGTTGAATAAAATCTTTCTATAAATCAAAAGAATTACTTAAAAAAACAAAAAGACAAAATACCGTCATCACCATGAATCAATCAATAATTCAACCAACAAAAATCTCTGTGTGTATTCTGAGTTTGTCATCAAAGGAGAGCAAAAACTGACACTATTCTGATAAATGCATGTCAAAATGTTCTTGTACAATCTCATCATAACAGAGGTGATGTTTGGACTTTTGGTTCCTTAATAAAATTGTTAAAAAATGATTTTTTAATTTGCTAATCGGATGTAAGTTAGTTTTCTCAATGAGGCGGAAATTCAAAATATTTGATATAGTGAATTTGTTTAATTGATCGCAAATTTTGTCGTAGGCTGGATTATATATGTTAGAAATATCTTCGATAATGTTCTTGAGCTTCGATTAATGTTCTGGGAGTTAATCCTGGATCTTTGATGAAGGGAATCGAGTTCAATATATGTTACTTAATTATATACAAGTTTATACGATTGAAACTTCCTGTCAATAGACAATACATGATTAAACTATTTTCACTACAGGATAACTTATTGAAATGTCTTGGAAACTCTTCATATCTCATAGACAAAATTAACCTATGTATATTACAACTAATTGGGAGTAAAAGATCATTTTTAAAAAGTACTATTAAACAGGACCAAAAATGGAGACACTGCCCTTTGTATTAACCTTCCTTTCATTTTAGAGTGCGATACAAAAAGCATAACCACTTATTGACTTATCTGATCAGTCTGTATATATTACCATATGCTGGTTCAAAGTCACATTAATAAAGCTGTTCTAAATTATAGCTTATATTGATGAAACAAAATCGATAAGGAATCAAATTTTTATTAATAACATAAAAATTTAAATAACCAATTATCTTAGCTAGAACAATTCCTTCTATACCGAGTATAACTTGATTAATTTGCATGTTTATTCGAATATTCTCGAGTCTGTCTACATCAATGAAGAATGTTATAGTAATAATAAAATATACGAGTGGATGCAATTGTTTGAAATCACCCCAAAAAGAAATACAAATTAAAATATATATTCGCCGGTGGAAAACAAAAAAACTGTTGGCGTGAGTCAAAAAGAGGCCACCATTCACGAGTCCCCATATTTGAAATATTACCAAACGTCTCAAATTAATTTTCGTCATTTTAAAAATTATTATTATATTTATTTTAAAATAAATAAAAAAACCTTTTTAATTTTTTTAAAAATACTTAAAAATATTAAATAAATTTTATCCACTTACTCTAATAAATATTTTTAAAAGATGTGGCTCTTTAATAATTTTCTTGATTATATAAAATTCTCTTCATTTAAATAAAGATAAAATTGGAAGAACACCATTAGTGTCTTATGTAAAATACCACTTATTTTAAAATGACTGATAATTATAAAAGCTTTTATTTTTTTCATGTTTAAAATAGGCAATGTGTATTTATTTATTACTAATCAATTACTTCCATGGATACTTGATATTAATTAAGCAAAACAATCCAGCATATTACCATCTATAATTATAATCACTGTATAATCTGATCCTAAATCGACGAACCCTATTTCAATACATGCATTCATCATTGAAAATGGATTTATGGCAATTACTAGCAATTTTAGAGTTTGAAACTTTTGTTACTAATTTTTTAGAGTCTAATAAGTGCATCAGTAATCTTGTTAATATATATATATATATATATATATGTATAATTTTTTAATTTTAATTAAATTACATGTTTTTTTTGTTTTTTTAATTAAAAATATTTTTATAAAAAATTTCAAAAACAAAAAAAAACTAATATAATTATAATTAAAATTTAATAAATAAATTAAAACAGAGAGCGTTTATAAATTGACCTAAGATTTGAAACATTGTAAGGAGGGTGGAAGCATTATGAAGGTAGCAAATTATCTTTTTCCTGTTCAGTTCCTTTTTGGCCTTAAAAGACAAAGGGATGAGGGTTGTACTTTATAGGCCCTTCATCTGTGCTTTATCATTACCAATGAGTACTCCTTACGTTTGAATTTATTTGATTTTATTTTATTAATTTATTTTAATAAAATATTCTTTTAGTAAGTTTTTAATTTTAATTTTTTATCATGATATATTTAAAATAATAAGATTAAATAATATTTTAATATATTTTTAATTTAAGATCATAAAATTTTAAAAACACAATTAAAAATTGTATAATTCAAAATTTAAAATCAAAATTAAATAATCAAATTAAAACGGAAAGTAATAAGAATAGATTTAAGTTATTATTAAGTGTGTTAAAAAATATTTTAACTTCCAATCTATTAGTTGTGTATCATTTTTATTAAGTTACCAATTAATATTATGATTAAAAAAAATAATTGTATTATATATATTATTAGTAATTTAGTTGCATGTATATTTTTATATAATTGGTGCATGGAAGTTAAGAAGCAATTAAAAAATTCAACATGTATCTTAAAATTTGATTGTGTGTGATTAATAACAAACTATTAGACACTAATAATTCCAGGTATGAAATTTGTCTCAGTGAAGCTTTACTAAATTTCAAAAAATGGTATTAAAGTCATTACCACAGAATTATATATTTGTAAAGGGCGTGTATTACTAAGTGGACTATGTCCACAAAACTCAGGTCTCAATTATTTTTAAGCTGTATAATAAATTTTCTATACTAATAATATATGTATTCTTTACAGATATAAAATTCTCTGATTAGGATTTTAATACCATTTTGATTCTTTCTTTCTACATATATATATATATATATATATATATACATAGTAATTTCGAACACGTGCTTTGCACGTATATAATTTCACATTAAATAATTAAATATAGAGTTGCGATACGTGTAAATTCAAAATGATTGAGCTTGGCATTTTGGTTACCTTAGTTTACTAATCATGCTTTGATGAGGATTAAGTATAAAGCATAACAAGATCACCTAAATAAAATAAATAATGATATTTTCAATATTTATGCAAAAAGTGAAAAAATTACATAAAAAAACCAATAGTGGACGTAAATATAAGTCGCGGCGAAATTAAGTTGTCATAGGTTTGGTAGCTTACATCGAGTTTATGGGCGTTATTACGGCAAAATGAAACAACAGCAAAAAACGAGAAGGTAAATCGGATAATATTTGAGAAAAACTATCAAAAAGAAAGGAAAGAATGCAACAAGCATTCTACTTTTATTAAAGGTGTAGAGGTACCAGTTATAAGCACTTAAAGATATATTTTCATATTGAGTCTGCTTAATTTTGGTGTAGAGGATTGTGTATAAATATTTATTATGTAGGTAGAAACAGAAGATGAAATAATTGGGAGGTGAAAAGGTAGTATATGAAATAATAATAAAAAATATAAACGTGTAGCACTCTGATAATTCTTGCGAATTGAAACAATCATATCCTCGTCATTTACTTGGTTCGATGGATGAGCTTTTTCATTTCTTTTGTTTTATATATATATATATATAAAGATATTTGATGGTAAAATATTATTATTTAATTAGATATTTTATTATAATTTTAATTTCACTACGAGGGCAAAATGGTGTCCGATTTTTAAGATATGACTTTTCCTTTTGGTATATCAATAATGACAACAACAACAACAATAACAACAACAACAATAATAATAATAATTTCTAAAATAATTTAAATAATATTACGATTATATATGATGGCTGCACTAAATTTAAAAGGAAAAAAAAAGCAAATGGTCATTAGTCTTGTAGCCAGAGATACTCCCAAAATATTTATCACTTTTTTTTCATGCATCAACAGAATTTTTTTCAACGTTGTAGAACTTGATTTTAATGTTATATTTATTTATTATTTATATTTATTTATTATATTATTATTTATTTATTTATTTTATCTTTTTAGTAGTATTGACTTATTGAAAATCTCTTTGAGATAAAATTTTATGAGTAGAAAATTTTAAAATCTCAAAATTTAAAATTAATATTTAATTATATGTTAATTAAATTTTTAATTTATTGAAGGGGGGCAAAATGGTAATCTAGCTTTTTCAGCTTGAGAACTTTCCACTTATATAATAATATGATATAAATCGATCACTAGGTTTCGAGTATTTCTACCTAGTAAAGTTGCTTTCGAACACTTTTCTGCGGAAATGAAAGTTCTTTATTATAGGATTCTTTTCTTTATTTAATTTTATATTATAATTTTAATTAAATTACATGTTTTTTTTGTTTTTTTAATGTTTTTATTTTATGTAAGATAATAAAAATATTATTTGATCAATTAAACTATTTTATGCAATATATAAGGTTGTTTCTTCCTTATTTAAAAAAGTCCAGTTTCAAATCTTAAATATAAAAATTCTTTTAATAGAAATATTATCTCTGGGCTCCAAATAACTTTTATAATTCATGAATTTAAATTTATCAAATTTCACAGCATATGTGACATGAGATATCGAATAAAAAGAAAATATAACATTATAGGGACAGTGGAACCAGGCAAATGTGAACACAGGTACCTCAGATTTTCCAAATAGAGAAAAATTGTCAGCGCAACAAGTGGGGACAATTGAAGTTTTTACTTTTTTTTATAATTTTAATTTTGGGGTTTTTAAATTGGACTTTTTTTTTTTTTAATTTAAAAAAAAAACAAAAAACTCTATATGGTATGGTGGAAGTACCGATGAGTCCAACATTGAACACTTCAAAAAGCGGCTTAACAGCGATACAAACCCCACTGTCTGCATTATCTTAAAATTTTACCCAAAAAATAATAATAAATTAAGAAAACATTTGGCAAGATTGAAAACACCACCAAATTGATTGTGTTTTAATATTTATTTTACCAGAGTTAAATTTATAAATTTAATCAATATTTAAAATTATAAAACAAAAAAAATTGCGTTTTTATATGAAAAAATTATAATTAAAAAAACAAAAAAAACATGTAATTTAATTGAAATTTTAATTTTAAAATATTAAATAAATACATACATACACGTACAATCACAATCAAATATTATTCCCATGATTTTAGCTAGAATGAGTATCGTGTGCATGTGAATAAATATATTTTGTTGCATTTTAAATTAAAATATTGTCATGTTTGGGAAAATGGCAAAATCTCATTGTGTTTTACTAAAAAAGGTATACGCTAACAGCCATTATTTACAAAATTTTCTCTCAATGAGAGGAAATTGAACGTTGGAGGAACCCCCTAAGTTGGACTAAAATTGAAAATTTTGCTAGCCCGCAGGAGAGATGCAAAAACAGGACCAAGTGACTAAGTAACATCGTAACAAGGTAGTCGTACTGAAAGCTGTGATGGTACACTTTCAGTCGCCCATTCCCAAAACCTGCCCAAAATGGGTCATGTTTTTTAAGCCCTTATTCCTATAGGCCATAATGTATTTGAAAGATAGGTCACTTCTTTTATTCCTCTTTTTCAAATCCATATATTTCTTGGATTAGCTTGACAAAATCCAAATACTATTGTATTAGAGTTTAAATTTTAGTTAAAGTACTGATTTACGAGGTTTGGCGGTGAAATTTATATTAGAAAGGTAACTCATCATTGTTAAACAAGTTTGAAGAAGTGAATTGAATTAAATATGATATTTTGTGAAAAATTGAGAGCGAGTGCTGTTTCGACTTATTGGAATAGTCTTAAGGAGGCTGCATACAAAAATTGAACAAGATTTGCAATTGAAAATCACTGAAAAAGTTGATTGATATAGCTATTGTTATAATAAATAAATACATTTTAATACACTATTATACATTTTATACAAGATAAATATACAAATCATTACATCATAATCTATAGGGCGTACAAATACTATTGCAAAAAAATATTTGGTCAATTAATATTAGACCAGTAATTTATACTTGATCAAGATTTCAAATAGTACTTTTGAAAAGTCATTTTAGGTTTTTCGGATAATAATTTTTGCTACTGCTCAAAAGCACTCATCTTCTCCATCAAGGAAAAAAAAATATATCAAACCTCAACTCTCTAAGATACACCTTTTTTGGTTTAAAAAAATAAAATAAAACACTTTTAATTATTGAAAAATTTGGCCATGTGATAATACACTGTGAAAATTCTATTTACAAGGTGGTCGATTTATATTTAAGACTAAAAGTAGGAAGAATGCTTCATATAATGTAGAATAAAGTTATATTCTAGTCGAGTATTCAAATGTTACACACATATTATCTAATACATGTCAATTGATTCTGTAATTTCCGCAAGAAAAATATTAGTATCATTTTCCTAAAATCAAAAATGCAAAGAACAAATGTAGAGTGCAAAAGATAATAAGTATATTATATTTTTGTAGTGGTTCGATTTATTAAAGTGATATCTTGTTTAAAAAAGTTTTATTAGATCTTGATTTGGAGTTTTATTGTAGTTGATTGTGGTTCTTTATCGCTTATCACAAAATCGATTACACTATTTATTTATTTATTAATAATAATTTTGGGGTTCTTTTTTTCTATATCTTTCATTACACATGTAGATTTGAGTTTTTTATATATATATATATATATATATATATATATATAAAATTGTGATTTTTTTATTTTATTAAAGATTTCAAGTTTAAAATATTTATTAATACATAAATATACATTCAAACTATACAACAACTTCTATTAATATAAACACAAGTAACTTACCCGGTAATTTCTATTAGATAATCTTGCAAGCGACTTCTGCTACATTAGCTTACGTTGCTTTTATAAATAGAAAATTAATTCGGTTCATTTTATATATTAGTTTGAAGTTGAATAATTTATCGGTTTCTCTATATATACTTTTCTATGGTGCATTGCTATAGTCTTTATTTTACAATGCGTTATACATACGAATCCCACTTGTCATCTCAAGCAAATACTTTGAAAGTATCAAAATACGTACTTTATTTTTTAATTAATGAAGAATCTTTTCAAATTTAAATTTCTAGCCCTAGATATATCACGAAAATGCTACCTATTATGGGTGCTTTGGATCTGAAATCCATCTTGATGTGATGGGTCGGCAGACACGATCAAAGACAAAAATCGGGCGTCAAATCAAATCCGTGCCAAAAATGGTAGCTTCTCATGCATCATCTTGATGAAAGTATAAAAATGGAATATCTCGCAGATTAGGATTCTCTTATGTTGTGGAATGATTTAAAAGATAGGTATGATCACTTGAAGATAGTGGATTTCTTTCATGACACGTTATATTTGGACTACATTTGATTACAAGGCTTTAAATCTATTACTTAGTATAACTCCTCCATGCTTAGAATTATTTCACAATTAAAATATCACTGATAATAATATACTAGAGAAAACATTCTTCACTTTTCTGCCTCAGTATGTTCATGGCTGTGTCACAGAAATGAGGAGGTTCAAAAATTATTTTGAATTAATTTCACATCTTCTTGTTCTTGAACAACGTAATGATATTTTAATGAAAAATCATGAAAGACGACTTTACTTTTTCTATTTCATTCCCTTTTTGAAGTGAATGAGATAAATTTTCATCAATCTAAGTATGAAAAAGGTCGTGGCCCCGATCGTGTCGTGGCCGTATAGGCGAGGAAAAAAATACTAATTATGGTGATCATCTTGCACCAAATAATGATCCTCACCACCAGCAGTTGAAGAAGAAGAATGAAAAATATGAAGCGGCAAAGAAAGTTCGGGGAAAATAAATGCTATCAATGTGGAGGAAAAGAGCATTGATCACATACTGTCGTACGCCAGCACACAGTTGGGCTCTATCAAGCATCTAGAAGAAGATGGATAATAATGCGGAGATAAATTTTTATCTGCGAAGATAATATTGAGCCAATGCATCTAGATTCTTAGCAAATTTCTTTGAATATCATGAGGAAGAATCGATCCACACGATTGAAGATGACTCTATAATAGTCTAGATATTTTTCATTCTTGTTGATTGTATGAACTAATATGTTCGTATTTGTATAAACTAGTATGATAGAATTTCCAATGATCAATCATTAGGATATTTGTGTGGTTGATAGTGGAACAATGCATGCCACATTTATGCCACATTCAAAGATGAGAAATACTTTTCTTACTTTCTTAGGGGAAAAACAAATATTACTAAAATTTCACGGTAATTCAAAATTAATTGATGGATCCAGAAAAGCTGCTACATTTCTATTTAAGGATAAAACTTGATATAGAAGATGCATTGTTCTCTTCTAGATCCCCCAAAATTTTAAATTTAAAGATATGGCCAAAGTGGATATCATATTGAGACAACAAATAAAATAAATAAAAAAACCTCAATTATCAATTCAATTTCAATTCAATTCAAATTCAATTTTTAAAAAATTATCAACTTTTTCTTCTAGCCTATATTATGTAGAAATTAGTATAGTTGAAGCATATTCTATCGTAAATCGAAGTTTAATGATCAAATACTTTTTGCTTGGCATGGCTAGAATAGGTCATCCTGGATCAATAATAATGAGACAAATCATTGAAAATTCAAATGGACATCCATTAAAAACTTTAGAATACTTATAAGTGATGAATTTTCATGTGTTGCCTATCAAGGAAAGTTGATTACTAGGCCATCACGATGAAGGTTGACATTAGATCTCCTAATTTTGTAAACATATACATGTGGATATATGTGGACCTATTCACCAATCTAGTGGGTAGTTTAGATACTTTATGGTCTTAACAGATGCACCTTCGAAATGATCTCATGTATGCCTCTTGTCATCTACGCCTTTGGCTTTTATGAAGTTATTGGCATAAATAATACGACTAATGGCATAATTTCGGATTATCCCGTGAGCTATTCGCTGGATATTGCTAGAGAATTTACATCCCAAACTTTTGATGATTATTGTTTATCAGTTGGATAATAGGTGAACATCTTGTCAAACATGTTCATACTCAAAATGACCCTACTTAGTCCTTAGAGTCATATATTAAGTGCCCACAATTGATAGCAAGTCAACTACTAATGAAAAAAACAAGCTGCCTACTATACGGGTTTGGGGTCATGCTATCTCACGTGCAGCATCACATGTTGTTCATCTTAGACTAGCTCGTTATAATAAATACTCCCATCCCACAATTATTTCTTGGTCATGATCAAATATTACTCATCTACACAATTTTGAATGCTTATTAGCCTTAATATTGCCGAGTAGCACTACAACGATGCACTAAGATGGAGCCCTCGAAGATTAGGAACATATGTTGGGTTTGAATCACCCTACATTATTTGCTACCTTGAGCCTTTGATGGGAGATTTATTCACTGCTTTCGATTTGCGGATTGTCGATTCGATGAAACATATTTCTCCCAAATTAATAGGAGAGACAAAGGAACTCAAAGAGAAAATGCATGGAAAGCTTAAGTCACTATCTCATTTTGATCCACGTGACTTTATGTGGCGGGGAGGCCTAGAAGATCACTCGCTCCACGAGAAAATAACAAATCAAATGTCATATGTATTCTTGATTTAGAGAATAATCAAGTCACATATTCCGGCGGGGAATGTGCCTATCCGAATTGATGTCCCACTAGAGCCATTTGCTAGTGTCGCAGCTTTTGAATCAATATATGCATGAAACATGGTAGACCATTGGGTTCTAAGGATAAAAATCTTAGAAAAAGAAGAACGAAAAATGATCAAAATGACACTATAAAGAATCTCATAAAGAGATTCAGATACGTCATCTTTGTGTTCCTAAGAAATTAGTGAACCCAAGACTCAAGTGAATAAAGAACTTTCAATAATATTCTTTGGTGATGAGATAAATTTGGATCGATCAAAAATTGCTAATTGGATAATATTTTTGTGTATAATGTCACATTGAATATTATATGAAAAGCAGTGAAAGAATCAAGAACTTCTATCATGTTAGAAAATGTCGATGAAGATATGATTGACCAAAATGACAAGAGGCGGTTTTCAATGAAATTGGTCACTTGCTAAACGTGAGGTTTTTTTATCAATAGTCCAGACGCCTAATAGTGTAAAACTAGTTTGCTATAAATAGGTCTTTGTGCGGAAAAAAAAATGAGAGAAATTAAATTGTAAGATATAAGACACGCTTTATTGCACTGGGATTCTCTTAAAGACCTAGTGTCCATTATAAAGAAACATATTCTGTCATGGATGCCTGACATTTCGATATCTCATAAGTTTGACACTACATGAAAAACTTGAAATACATCTAATGGATGTGGTTATAACTTATCTTTATGGCTCATTTGATAATGAAATTTATATGAAATTCCGAAGGATTTAAAACGCACAGAAACAATAGTTCAAAGTCTCGATAAATATACTGTCCAGATTACAACGATCATTATACGATCTAAAATAATCGGAAGTGTATGTGGTATAATCTCCTTAGTGAGTACTTGATAAATGAAGGTTATATAAATGATGTTATTTCTCCATGTATTTTTATCGAAAACAACATGTTTGGTATACTTGTTGTTTATATTGATGACATAAATCTATTGGAATTCGGAAGTGCAAAGGAGATTGATTATCTAAAGAAAGAATTTGAGATGAAAGATGTCAGAAAAGACAAAAGCTACATTTTGGTTTACCAAATTGAACATTGCTTGAGACGGGATCTTTATACATCAATCTATCATATTGAGAAGAGGTTTGAAAGCGATTTTACATGGATAAAACACATTCACTAAGTACTCCAGTAGTTGTTCGATCACTTGAAGTGAGTAAACATGCATTACGACCTCGAAGAAAATGAGGAGCTTAAAGTCGTGCCATATCCTTTGTGTTATTGGTACTTATGTATCTTGCTAACGTACAGATCGACATAACATTTTCTATTAATTTACTAGCAAGATATAGTTCTTCCTACACACTAATATATTGGAACGGGGTTAGCATATATTACGATGCTCCCCAAAAACGGACCATTGATATGAGCTTGCTTTATACTAACAGGTGGTGCGAGATCTTGTTAATTAAATGCCGCGTACGAAGTATTTATCGACCTAGATAAAACTCGATCTCAAACGGAAAATTTATTTACGTATGGTGATCTTCTTTATATCGCAGGTGATGCAAAGCAATCTATTGTTGCTACTTTTTCAAATCATCTTGAGATAATAGCTTAGCTAGTCAAAAAACCCAAATAGAGAATGTGTATGGTTAAGATCAATGATACATTTCATTAAAAGGCGGGTGCAACTTCAAATGTGATACCAAAATGCCACAGTCTTTATATGAAGACAATGTGCATGCATAATAAGCCACAAGCCCAAAGAGCTTTATAAGAGAATACGCTAAAGACACTATCTTGTACACTTAATTTTAGAGAGCGTTTGATATTGCGAGTCTATAACTCCCTCAAACAACTTTAAAATAATATTTATACCTCCTTTTGACCAACTAATTTATAAGAAAATATTTGCAAGTCACGCACCAATTATTTCTTGCCACGTGTCAAAGTAATTGTTTAACTATTTTTATTTTTCTTATTTGATTCCTTTTCCTTTTATTTTTTTAAAAAATTTACTGTCTTGCTTAAATACTCAACCTGTAGAAGTTCTTACGACAGCCACATCCACCATTACCCTTTGCAACAACCACCAGATACGTGCACTTGGCACCACCAAATAGATATCAAACTACCATTAATTAATTTATGAAAATCAAAATCACCAAATAATCAAAATCTAAATATTCAAATTACCACCAAATCAAAATTTAAAATTTAAATCACCATCTTCTTCAACACTTTTATCCCAAATTGAGTATCTCATACCTCACCATTTCCAATCTCCATTTGTAGGAAGAAGAAAAGCCACTGAACTATTTTTAAAAAAAAAGATGAATAAGAAATAAAACAATAATATTGCTTTTTCAAAACAAATCAACAATAATCGATTCAACAGAGCCAAACGTAAATACGAAAATTATTGTATATGAGTTAACTAGAACAATTATAGAACGAAGTAATTTTTAAGCGTTTGTCCATTACCACAACTACCAATTAAAATGGATTTCAGAGGCTAGTATGAAAGACCATGGGTTCCTAAAGTTCACTGCAATAACTAGAAAGGAAAAAGAAAAAGAAAAAGAAAATGAAGAAGAACAATAATAGATGTGCGGATATCTTGACCCTGAAAAGAAATAAAAATGGAGTAAAGGTAATAGTGGCGGGAAGGTGAGAAAAAGACTTGAAGAAGTAAAAACAAATAAAGTAAAAAAAAAGTATCTCTAATAAATGAAATGTAGAAATAAAATAAAATTTACTTTTTCTTATCTCACGCTCTCTTGGAGAGTATAATACACTCTCCGTGCCACATGGGCTCATAGGGGGTAATAAATTCCTCTCAATAAGAATAAGTGGGTAATAGAACGCATGAAAGTTGAAGTGTATTAAAATAAGTTTTAATTCGGGGAGAAGGTAATGATGTATTCTCTCCTTTATAAAAGGAGACATAATGTAGCACATCTCAGCAAAATTATTCTTCACACATAATCTCTAGAAGAATGGTGATATTGATGCCTGTGGTAGTTCAAGTGATAATTCAGCAAATTTATTCACCAAATCCTTACAAACTTCAACATAAGAAGATGATACATAAGGTGGAATGCGAAGATTAGTAATAAGAATCGTGGTCTTCATCGGGGGAGTAAAATACGCATTTCTACTCTTTTCTTAATCAAGATTTTTATCATAATAGATTTTCTGGTAGGGGTTTTAACAATGCAGCTAGTAATATGTAATACTAGATATATGTACTTTTTTTCCTTTACTAAATTTTTTTTTCCTTTGGATTTTCATAGTAGATTTTAAATAGTAGCGTCGTACATTAATTAACAGCGAGGGGAAGTGTTATAAATATATTATATTATGGATGTCCATTCATATACACAACAACTTATATTATAAATATACGCAGCTGACTTACCCATCCAAGCATATTTGATAAGGTTGCAAGTTGCTTACGTTGCAACCACATTAGATAAACTGCATAAACGACTTAAATAGCGGCGTCTGTTCTTATAAATAAGAAAATTTGGTCGGTTCGTTTATATATCGGGTTTTGAAGTTGAATAATATATTAATTTCTCTCTATATATACTTTTTTGGTGCATTTACTTTATAGTCTTTGTTCATACTTGATGGTTTTAATTGTTGTTATATTGTTTTGACATATTCAAATGTTTTCGACTTGTAAATTTTCTTTGATTATGATTTTTTCTTTTTGCTTATTTAGTTTGTGTGGGTGTTTATGCATTTTAGTATTAAAATAATAACATTAAAATGTATGATAATTAGTGGACATAAAGTGGATAAAGTGATGTCATTATTTCTTTGTAGCTCATGTAACATGTTCTCGCATTATATCCTGTATTATTCCACTAAGCTATCGAAGTTATTATCAGCCAATGTAGCATTCTTAGATGAAATGCTTTAACTCCTTTTATTGATGAGTGTAGTAGAGAAAGATGATAAGTGGATGAAATCTTATGTTGTATTTATATATTGAAGATAGTGTAGTGAAAGAGAGAGTTGAGACAAGCAAATTCTTGGTCTTGGTAATTATTTTGAAAGTAATTTACATGTTAAAAGAAAATTTAACTTAGTGAAGTTTTTGACTTTTCAACTAATTCGGAGTTGTTTGAGTTATACGACGTTGTTGAATTTTGTATATTGGAGGGGACAAGTCAAAAATATTATTGGATCGATGAATATTATCTCGCGGAAGGACTTGAATCTCCTTAAAGAGATCGAAATATCCGCGTTTATTTGAATATTTATTAATTTATTTTTTTAAATTTTATTTTTAATTATAATTTATGATATATTCAACGATAATTTAAATTCAGTTATTTTTTAGAATGATTTATCCCTTTCGAGGAGTTTTAATCTTCAATCTTGATTGCTTATAATGGAGAGTGATTCCACTGATTTATCTTCCTTCAACCATATTACTAATTTTGAATGATATTGATTTTTAAATTATTTTAACATCCTTAATTCCACATGTATTAACTATTCTCTATATCATTATAATTTATTACTTTACGTATTTATTTATTTTTTATTTATCATGTCAAATAATTTTTATTACTATAATTGGCACGAAAATTATCGAATTATATTTTTACCTTGACAATTTGATGAAAATTACAGTTTATCTTAATTTTATAATGAAAAAATCTGATAAATACATAATATAGTTATAGAAGATAGGTTTACGATGATCAAATTAGGCAGACGTCATAATGTGAACTAGGTTTAAAATGATCAAATTAAATAGAGAGATCATGACATGTAATCCAAATAACAAATTTAAAAAATATATAAAATTATAAAAACTAAAAAAAATAAAAAAAATAAAAAAAATAAAAAAAATAAAAAAAATAAAAAAAATAAATATCTTTATTTATTTAATTTAAACAATTAAAAAATATAAAAAAACTAAAAAAAATAAAAAAAATAAAAAAAATAAAAAAAATAAAAAAAATAAAAAAAATAAAAAAAATAAAAAAAATAAAAAAAATAAAAAAAATAAAATATTTTAATTTCAAAATTAAATTATTACTATATTTTAATATTTTTAAGCCTTCAAATCATCATCTTTAACCAAGAAATACATATTATTTTGATTTTCCTTCGTTTGTTAATCAAGTATAACTTTTTTCCCTTCCTACTTAAAAGGAAATAAGTTTTAATTTAGTTTTCAATCTTATTAAATATATTTAATTAAATTAAATTGAAATATTATTTTTGACTTCTTTATATTAAACATGTTATATTTATAATATTTTTAAAGCCATATTATCGTCAAATATGGAATAATGATGCGGACTTAATATAATACACATGTAATTAAAGTGATGAAATAGTACTAATAATGATAATTTATGAATATACACAAGTAATTAATTAAAAGTACATATTTTAAATTATTGAAGAGTCAAATATACTTAGTTAGAGATCACAAAACTAGAATAAGTATTTTTATTAACCTAAGTCTAAGACTTAATATAAAAGTCTTGACACTTTAATTTAATATTATTATTTTTTTTATTTTTTTTATTTTTTTTATTTTTTTTATTTTTTTTATGTTTTTTCTTTTGTTGGTTGTTTTTTTTATTATTTACTTTTTAATTTAAAATAATATTCTTTTATATTTTACTAATATTATCAAGTTCGAATTCAAGTTATAGAAATATCATTCTTTTTTTTCAAAGCTCTTTCTTATTTATCAGATCTGACAAACATGTGAATATAAAAAGTTAATCAAAATAATAAATATCAAGGTTTATATAATTATAAAGGAACTCGTAAAGTGTTGATTAATAATGGTCTTTTACAAAATAAATAAAATATTTTTTTTAGTTTTTTTATTTTTAAGTTATCTTTATTTATTAAAATTAAAAATTTCTTATAAAAAATCATACTTTTTTAAGTGATCTAAAAAGCTAACGTATTAAAGTAGGTTGCACTAACCCTAGTTCTAATTATAAACGGCTTCTGGAACATTCTACAGGTTTCTGGACTCGTTTACTGTATTTGTTTTCCAGACTGGTCTCTTTTCTTCTCACATTCTCTTACGGTTTCCGAAAGACGCACAAATTCATAGAGAGGCACCTCATTGATCATTCGAAGAAAACCCTTTTATGTTCGTTGTTTTCTTTTCGCTCTCTAAAAGGAAAAAACACAAAATCTGTCAAACTGAAGAAAAGGAAGAGAAACGAAGTAAGAGATGGGGGTGGATTATTACAAAGTATTGGGGGTGGACTAGATACAGATGATGATTTGAAGAAAGCTTATAGGGCTTGTATGAAATGGCACCCTGATAAGAACCCCAAAACAAGAAAAGCTGAAGCTAAGTTCAAACAGATCTCTGAGGCTTATGATGTATGTTTTTATTTTTATTTATCTTTGTACCTTTTTACCTTGAAGTATTTTTGCTCAAAGTTTCAATCTTTTTGTCCGTTATAGTCTATTGGGTTCTAAATCTTTGATTCAATGTTGCTCAATTATAGGTTTAGAACTTCTAATGCTTATGATCTTGCAAAGATAATGACGGATTAATAGAACGAGGATCCAATTCATGTAATTTTTCCGAGTGTTTGTGCGTTTTGTAACCTACATGTATAGGTTAAACAAATGGTTGGAATTACTAAAGTAATAAATTCTTTGTGTGAGTCTCGTTATTAATCTGCTTTGTATTCCCAGCAAAAATCTAGTTCTTTTAGATCTGAACTAAGCTTTCATAATTTGGAAGTTTTGTCTAAGAATTAAGGGTTTATTCATTATTTTATTTGGGGTACATTCAATGTGTTCGATTTTTGTAATCATCAATTACCGAAGAAAAACACTTGTCTCACAATCTCTTAGAGTCCGGAGCCAAAAGGGCAACAAATTGAATCAAAAATTCCAAATAGGCTACTTAATTTTTTGGAATATTGCCAAAAAATGGATAAATCGTCCAACTTCCAACGAGTCAGGGTCCACCAAGTTGGGAAGAAAAAAAGGGAATTGAAGGCCTCGTTCAAAGTTGAACGGATTTCAATTAAAAAAAAAAAATTGATTTAGCACCTCATTCAAAGATGAATGGGTTTGAGGAAAAAAAACTAATTGAAGGCCTTCTTCAAAGCTATATGAGTTTCAACGCAAAAAATATATATAAAAAGGCCACACCAAACAGCCATTTGGGGGTGGTCGTTAAATTTGAGAACTTGCTGGAAGTGGACCGATTAGTCCGTTTTAGTCAATTCAAAAATAGTGGCTATTTGGAATTTTGCTTTACTTTGTTTGCCCTTTTAACTCAGGACTCCAATCTCTTATAGTTGGAAGAAAAAGTTTGAAAGATCACTAGAAAGAAACGTTCTGCCCAATAGTTAAGAGCTCAAACCGGAGGTGGAGCCATGATTCAGTTAATTCATTCTGGATTTTAAGCTTCATTTTTAATACTAGATCTTTAATTTATAATCTTTTACATATTATTGGACTTTTAAAATAAATACATGGTTTGAATCAAAGCTACTAGGTTCAACCGAACCCCTAGCCGGCCTCTAGCTCCGCCCCTGCTCGAAACATATTGTGAAACGGATTGGAGCTTTTCTTTTACAGAAAGTATCTAAGGCGGAATCTGAGTCAATGATTAATCTTTACAGATTCTCTTTGATTGGTATTATTAGATATCCTTATGATTGTGTGTTAAATAGATGACTAATGATCTTTTGCATTAAACTTGATAGGTGCTTAGCGACTCCCAGAAAAAAGCTGTGTATGACCAGTATGGTGAAGAAGGGCTGAAGGGTGGGGTGCCACCACCAGGAGCTGGTGGTCCCGGTACTGGTTCAACCTACTTTTCTCCCGGGGAAGGCCCTGCTGCATTCAGATTCAACACTAGAAATGCTGATGACATATTTGCTGAATTTTTTGGCTTTTCTAGTCCATTTGGAGGAGCTGGAATGGGTAGGGCTTCAAGGTTTGGTAATACGTTTACTGATGATATATTTGCATCATCCTTTGGTGAAGGAGGTGGTGGTGGTGGTGTTTCAATGCATCAATCAGTTCGGAAAGAGGCTCCAATACAACAGAACTTGTCTTGTAGTCTTGAGAGGATCTCTACAAGGGTACCACCAAAAGGAATGAAAATTTCTAAGAAAGTTGCCGATGCAAGTGGGTAAGTAGCAGTTTCTTACAATCTGTTTTACTGGTCAAGGTTAATCAATTTTTCTATTGAACTTCAATTTCCTACTTATGAAATTGCAGTGGGCAAGTAAATGGGTGTGTTCATAATTGTTTTGCTTTGCTTGTCCATTAAATGTGGAACTTCAATTTTCTGCCTGCGGTGTTGCACTGTTGGATGAATGATCATTTTGAATTACTGGGAAAACTAAAAAGAAAAGCTTTTGTCACCGTTGTTTGAAACACACGCCTCTTTAGAGAGTGAAAGAAATACTTATTATTCAACATTTTAATTAGCCTGCAGTACTAAAATCTTGGAGGGATTTGGGCCAATGATAAAAGCCCAACATGTGATGCATGGGCTAGGGATACGTGGGCAGATGGAGGAGCAGGCCTAATATTCACCGAGTTCCAAACTGAGCTCCCCTAGTCCTCGGGTTTTCCTGATTATTAAAAAAATGTCTCAATCAACTGCTTAGGTATTCACATAAGAATCTCACCTGTAGGAAAAGGGAAAGTCATGAGCTACGTCTAAACAAGGATACCTAGTCTAAAATTGGGGTGTTATCTATGTATTTTGGCGTCTGGTTAGTGATCATTTATATTAGTTCTGTCTACTTTCTTGGGAATACCCGACATGGTTGATGTGACTTGGTGATATTGAGTTTCTGGCTGCCCCCTGTATTGGTTCTTGTCATCATCATAGCTAAATGATTCCCTGGTTGACATTGTAAATGCACGTGACCGTGTTATCTTTGACCATGTGGTCTCATCACTCTAGCAAGTGAACCTCAAGAATTGATCTCAGCTCTTTGAAGTTATAGGAGACCATGCACGACAGCCTTGGCAAACCTATCAGTACGTTCTAATTTAAGAGAACCTAAGTTATTGATAACAACTTTTGAAGTTGTAGGAGGCCATCACCTTATCTTTTCCATATCAAGACCAAGGGCCACCTACTACAACATTGGCCAATAATGGGTCATTTAGTGATCAGTGATAAGGGATAATAATCACAGGATAAAATGTAGGATAATTTACCCCACGTTTGGTTAGGGGTATTAGCTAGTCCCAAGATTATTATTCCACCATTTGTACAACAATTTGTACTACAATGATGGGATAAGTTATTCCATATATATAGTGGGATAACTAATCCCATGGAATAACTTTGTCTAATCCATTTCCATACCAAACGACCCCTAAGTATATTCTAATTTATGGAGAAGCTCCTCCTACTTCTCCGTTGCCTTCAACTGCTCCTTGGGGTCAATGGTTCCAGACTTGAGTCAACGGCTCTCTCGCACCTCTTTTTCTCTGGGTTATTGGTCTGGCGTACGGGTTAAAAGCCACTTTGATGATATCTCATATTTATTCAAAAAATCAGTTAAGTGATGCATAAAAAATTGAAGAAGAGTTGTGGAACATTAAAAGGTAATGGGATGGAAACAAAAAAGGGAAAAAAAGAACCCTAGAGATCAAAGGAGCCCCTAAATAATGAAAAAGAAAGCCGTAAAGAATATTGAAGAAAGTGATTTAGATCTCTTTTGATGAGGTAAGGATTCCATTCGGCATCAAAGATGATGCAAAGTAGCTACAAAAGAGTGGGAGCAAAAGTAACTAAGTAGCTCAATTACAATCTTCAAGCAATGGTCAGGGAGCTAACAAAGTTTAAAAAGGTAACTGGGAGTCTATAGGAACAAATAAATACAACTATACAGATACATGACACACCTAGCTTTTATAGACTGAAAGATAGTTATTTATCCCGTAGCTTATCTCTATTCCTCTCATTCCAGACACTCCAACAAATAGCTGCAGGTATCATCTTCCAAATTGTCTTGATGGAGCTATCAACTCTCCAATTACTCCAGCTTTCAAAAGCATCCTTGATGTTCTATGGCATGACCCAACTGAGCTCAAAGAGATTGATATAAATGTGTTCCATACGTACTTATGCACTTCCGGGGCGACAGGAGTCAGGATCTGATGCCACTGAGGATGTAAAAAAAGATGGTTATGTGTTTTGGAATCCTTCAGGCACATGTAGCGCCTATTTGCACTGTGAAATTTTGTTTTAGCCAGGTTGTCTTGTGTTAGACAAACTCCATGAAGGGCAGTCCAGTGATTTAGATCTTAAAGGTGCATAAGAAAACAGTGGGATAGTGGGCTTTATGAACATGGAAGGAAAACCCTACAGAAAAGGAAGATAAATAGTGTTACCTTATTCTCGAAGATTGAAAAGGTTTGGATTCTGCTAATTATAGGCGTTTAGCGGGAGAGTTAAGGGAATACTTTATACATGGAAATCTTCAAGTACATTATGTAACTATTTCCTTCAGAGGTCCACTTGTTAGTATCAGTTACTATTTCCTTACATTAAAAGCATATGGATCCTGAGGTTTCTTTTGACCTATTGAGTAACTCTGTGCGGTTAATCTCCCTCCATGCAAATGACTTTTTTCCTTCCAAGTACCTCATGTGCTTTAAGCTAAAGATAGTTTTGTGATAGAAACTAGTTCGTCATGTACCCTCACGTGCTTTAAGCTAAATATAGTTTTGTGATAGAAACTAAGGAGGAGGCACTGGTGGAGTGCCATTCTATCTTTCTAGTTCTTCAGCTTAAAAGTTTCTGGGGAATATTGAGGATAACGGAATGGTTGAGGTAGTGATTTTCTTGCGTCATTAAATTTTGAGAGATTTTAGAGAGTAGGGTAGGCAGCCACCAGTGATTGCATTAGGGTAGGCTGCCTACGTCACACCCCTTTAGGTGCGGCCTTTCCCAAGACCTTGTGTGTACACAGGGTGCTTTGTGCACCAGGCTGCCCTTTTGAGACTGTAGACCTGTCAATTATTCCCTTGTTAATTGCAAATAGCGTTGGTTTTTCTCTTAGAACCCGAAACTATCCATCAAAATTATTAACTTTGTGTTATGCCATTTTCTGACTATTTACCCTGTCAAATCTTGTTTAATTGAAATAAGAGAGAAATATCATACATGATTTCAGATTGACCTATGATCTATGAAGCCTAGCTGTAGTGAATTTGCATTTTAGTTTAAGTTGAGTCCTTCAAACTCATTTGTATTGAAGCTGTAGTGCAATATGAAGTCTTTGAAATCCCTGTAAGGAAAAAATTGAGGTCTTCACTAATTCCGATTCTTGAGATTCTGAATTCGCTGTTGCTTGTCGGTGTCATCAAGTTGCCTTATTTTCTGTGTCATTGCACTAGTTATTTTTAGTATCAGGGTGTACTTCCGATTTTTTATCTTTTGCGCTGTGAATTCCATTCTAGGTCCTCATTTCAAGTGGTTGTTTTGCCAGTGGCTTTACTAGATTACTCCCATTGTGCTTAGTGGATATCCATTTGTCTACTGAACTTATCTTGTGTCCTTGTGTTGGGTGCAGCAAGAGAATGCAGGTGGAAGAGATTCTAACAATCAATATCAAACCTGGTTGGAAGAAAGGTACAAAGATCACCTTCCAAGAGAAAGGGAATGAGCAGCCAGGTGTTATACCAGCTGATCTGGTCTTCATAGTAGATGAGAAACCTCATAGGGTTTTCTCGCGTGATGGAAATGACTTGATTGTCACACAAAAGATTTCTTTGGCTGAAGCGTTAACCGGTTCTACAGTCCATCTCACTACTCTAGATGGAAGGAGCTTAACCATTCCAATCAACAATGTGATTCAACCAAATACTGAACATGTTGTCCCAGGTGAAGGCATGCCGCTTCCAAAGGATCCGTCAAAGAAAGGAAATTTGAGGATCAAATTTGACATCAAGTTCCCTGTTCGTCTCACTGCGACTCAGAAATCTGGTATCAAGGAGCTGTTGGGTTCTTGAGCTTTATGCAGCTTGGTGCTGGTTTTGTTGTGATGTGTATATATTTTTCATAAAACCATTTAAAGTTATGGAGTGGGGTGTTGGTTTAGTCTCATAGGCGAGGCACTTCCTTGGCTAAGTAGAATTTTGTTTCTGCTGCTTATTAGCGTTGTTCAATGTTACCATTCAACAAAGGGCAATACCATTTCCTTTTTGATAGAATAAGGCCTCAAAATTTACAGTGTCTCGCTGCTGTCGAGTCATTAGTTTTTTCTCGCATTTTGACTGCTATGAAATGTTCTCAGCAATAGAAAGGATTGTGCTAATTGCGTGGGTGAATTTATTTTATAGATGCATGTACACTTGTTAAGAATCAAAGATGCAGAATCCCAAACCTTAGGATCAGAAGTTCTCTTTGTGACTCGAGAACAGGTCTCTACAAGTCATTTTCCCCTCTCGTTGAGATTGATTTGGTCTGTGCTATTTCTGTGTTGCCTATGGTTTTGCAAGCTTCATTTCTCTTCCTTCTATGGTTTTGCCAAGTTGCTTTTAGAAAAGGTCAGCGGCTCAATCAAAAAAGGCTTGCCTCTCATGACCCGGTGTGCCGACCAGCAGCAAGAAGCTACTTACGAGCTGGCATATAGAAAAGGATAGCATTACTCACGCAAGTATAGATCTGTTGGTTTTCCTTTGCAGCAGTAAGTGCTATTATTTGGTCAGATCAGTAACATGGTGTAAAATAAACTGAAAGGAGACAAAATATGTACAGGAAAAGAAGGCTTATCTTGCCAATATTAGATTACACGCAATGTAATACATATGTTAGTGTATAAAGAGGATCACTGTACTATTTTCAAGTTGGTGCTAACTATTAACAGTTAGAATTGAACTAGTGAGACCTTCACAACAACATTATCGCCTCTTAAAGAGTGAATTGCTGTAGCTCTCAACACGAAGCACGGATCGGAGACCTGTAGAGAATTTATCCATCAACCTTCCTCTCTTTCGCACTCGTGATGACAAAATACCTTTTGGGTTTAACTTAAGTGGTGACTACTGCAGTGTTCATGAAGTGTTGTCAATCGCTATACTCGGAAGATGATTCTGAATCTTTATTTGGGGTTTCAACAAGTTCTCCATCTATAAATCTATTTCCCTCTTCCTCGGACTCGCCATCAAAGTATCTTTGGTCGCCCAATCCATCTTCCTCATCCTCTTCATCATGGTCATCCTCGTAATCACCAACACCATCTCCATCTTCAGCAGTTTCAGTATAATGTCGGCCAATGCTGTAACTCACACTTGTTGACGCATGATCAGTTCTACCACTGAAAGAAGCGTAGTCATCAACCATTAAGTCTTCATAATCATCGACAGTTCCTTGACCTTTATAATCTTCAGTTCCTGATGTTCCAGAATCAGTGTCATTATCAGGCGCCTCAAATTGAGGTGTTTCTCCATCTTCAACTTCGTTCCAATCTGGCTGACTGGAGATGGGCACTTCTTCTAGAGTAACTTCTGCCACATTCTTGACTGGCTTTTGTCTATTACGAACTGAGCGACGACCTCTTTTACATCTTCCTTTGCCGCGGTCTCGACCTTTCCAGGCAGGAAGCTGGCCTAATCTGTCGTTCTTTGTTGAACTTCTCTGGGCAGATTCAGATCTGGCTGCATTGGCTTTTCTCTGAGATTTGCCTCCACGGACGCGACAATGAGCTCCTCCTCTTACACGATTACGCCCCTGTGCTGAATTAGCATGTCCGCCTCCTACCTTAACCGAAAATTTTGGTTCTAGCTTTTCATATTCATGACCTTCAGCAGATACAACCCCCGCAACTCTCTTCATGTCAGCATAATTTGTTTTAAGCGTCTGATGCATACCCAGAAAAATTCAACGTGTGAATGAAGTAACCCAGCAGAAGCTTGAAAAATTTACAGAATATTCTCTAAAGCAGAAAAAGAGCCACCAGCATAAGAGCCATCAACACATAGATGTGAAGCATTAGCTCATATTTTATAAGAAATTTGGAGGTTGAAGCCAGCAAAGCGTTGACCATAATCTAAAACATTATCATGGATTCAATGAGGGGAATTTTTATCAAATCATATTCTGGGGTTCAAGTGGGAGAAATGTTGGAGGGATGCAAGAGAATGAAATCCTTGAAATAAAATTGCGCGCATTAAAGTGCAAACATTCCTCAAATATGATGAAACGGCTATTTATTAGGTAAGAACAACAGAATGAGAAACTTACAACGAAATCTGCGGATTCGTCATCTTTCAGAGAATCAGCTTTCTGCTGCTGTGTATAACAGAGGGAGCAATCAAATTCCATAAGCCTTAGTGCAACAGCAGATGTTGTGTGAGGAACCCAAGGTAGCACCGCCATCCCGTCAAGATTGGAGTTGCTAACAGCACCCAGCAACTCATTTGTAGTTTCATAACTTGATATTAAATATTCCCTCTTGATAGCACCTTCCAATAATGTCAGAATCTAAGAGACAGACACAGGAAAAGATGGTTAACAATGTTGTGTTCAGATTTAGAGAACTTCTACAGTAAATGTGCTAAGAACCAACTGACAGAAAGGAAAAGAAGACAACAAGGTCAGATAGGGTGTGTTTTTCATTCATGATGCTTAAGCAGCGACTCTCAGTACTTATTAGGTCTTTCTCTTAATATTCTTGCTTTTTTGATGAAGAGATCTCTCAGTAAATTTTGATAAGCCAACAAATCAAATTGATAAAAATGATCAGCAAGCAGGAAATCCAATGTGTCAGAACCAGAAAAACTATAGACAAAAAGAGGACCTGAAGGAGGTCACCAGCTGCTGAAGCAGTATGCAACTTTGAACCCCAAGATCTTCGATATACTTCTGACCAAACAGGCTGAAGAGCTTCAGGAGGGATACAGGCCTATAAAACAAATATCACCTTCCATGAAATCAAAAGCACATATAGAAGAAGTTGCAAGCAAAATGTTCGTTCAGAAGTCAATACGGAAGCCAAAGACCAGGTCCAATGAAGTAGAAAAGAGTATGTTACCTCCACTAGAGCTAACTGCGCTCTTAGCAATCTAACTCGAAGAGGAGGTGATGAGTCCAAGATACACAGAGGCCAAAACAGATCCTCCAATTTCTCTTTGCATTGAGCTACATGCTCCATAAAATATGAACTCTTTGCCAGACTGAACGTTCTATGACAACAAGGACAGTGTTTATCTTCCGAGAAGTACGTATCATGGCAATTATTACAAATACTGATCAACTTTTCACGTCTCATCCTTCCATACTTCATTGCACATAGAAACTGGGAATCAACACATTCTTCCCACATCCACTTCTCTAGATCGGCATATCTCCTCAAGGCATCAGTGTTCTCCATTTTGTTCCTCCCAAACCCAATAAGAAAGGAAGTTGAAGGTTCTGGTGCTTCGCAGTTTGAGATACAGATTGTGCTTTTAGAGCTACCAGTATTTGAACAGCAATCATTGCTAGGTACTGTTTCAGAAGTATCTTCTTTAACGGAGTTTCCAAGTTCTCCTTCAGTGTACTTATGACGCCTAGCAGTTTCCTTGAAAGTTGCTTCAATATTTTGAAGCATTGAATGCAAATGAGATTCTCTAATTCCACGAATATCCAAAGAAGCCATTAAAGCATTGAAATCCTACACATAGAAGAAATAGATTTTCATAAATAAATATATACGAGCCTTGATCATGAGCCTATATAGCAGGTTTAGGAGCACCAACAAACAAATATGTTTGACTAGTATGTTAATCTAGTAGCTTAAAATATAACCTCTAACAGATTAAGAAAAGGGAAAACATAATCCAGAAATCCCTCTGTGGAAGACAAGGGAGAAATGGCCTAATGCTAAGGACCCTCCCCCACCAACCATTAAGGATGGTTGTTCGAGTAACCAGGAGACCCATCTGCGGAAGAGCCACTGTTGGATCCTGGACAAAGGTGTTTGGGTGGGGTTTTACCACATAAGGTGGGGCTTTACCACATAATGTGTGTGTGTGTGGGGATGCAGAAGGTTACAAACTGAATAAAAATTGAATTTTACTACCTTTTCGGAATCAATTAGCCTCCATCTACCATCTCGTAACTCAACAAAAATCCTGCCAGAGCCCGGATCATTACGAGAGGGTGACGTTATAAACTGCCAATACCGATTACGTCTGCGATCTTGACCAAGGGGCAGAGACCGATAAACAAATGTCTCTTCCGCCCTATGGCCGATATAAACTTTCAGCTGCGAACGCGACTTTTCAGTAACATATGCATAATGCTGGAGCTGCGAATTATCCTGACCTCCATAAATCTCTTGCGTTGGACAAGTCTTTTCTACAGCAACATTGCTAGGATTATTAGGTTCATCTGGCAATTTATGCAGGGCTTCCTGCTGAAGTGAAGGTATGTCTGCCACCTCATTGTGGCCACCAACAGCAAGCAACGGACTTTGCCTGGCCTCCATGGAAGTAACTGAGCAAAACTGTTCAGCGTTGTTTCTAACGGATGGATATTGTACCTTCAGTAAGAACTCCTCTTTGAAACGACGTTTATCGAGCTGTGCCTCAGCCCAAATCTGCTTCTTCAATGCAGATGCAGCTTCCAGTCGCTCCTGAAAAGATTTCAAATTAAGTTCACTGATAGAAAAATTGACAAGGAAAGCATCCAAGACATCATTATCAACAAACCTCTAATACAACGCGAACAGAATTCCCCTCATTTGCAATGCCAACCAAAGCAACAAGGGCATGAAGGCGCTCTTCAACAGTGAGATCAGAATACTCCCCTTCCATAAGCCCTTGAACCCATTTTTGACCAGCATTACTTTCATCAATGACCGTATCTTCTTGATTGAGATTACTTGCATCAACATCACTTGCAGCTGATTGATCACCAGATGTTCCTACAGGTTTTAACTCCCTCAAGATTTCTGAATGCATTATTCCGGTTGAATTCTGCATACTAAGATCTTCAGATGTCCGTGTCAAGTCAAAACTAGAATTTCTTCCATCAATTCTGTCGGTTTTATGGGATTCAGGAGTCTCCGCAAATTTTAACTCGGAGACTAAATCATCAACTTCAGCATCGTCAGCAGCATCACTTTCAGACTCATCATCCCTTTCAACCTCTTTCTCAACATCCTCTGCTTCTTCTCCATTCACGTACTCATTTTTGAACAGTCGAATTTTTTCCCTAGCTGCAGAAAGAATGGCATCAGCATCAGCAGGATCTTTTCTATAAGGATCACGTACACAATATGTTGAAGGAGCTGTTCTCTCGAAAAGCTTTGTATCCCTCGATAATGCAGCAGAAATAGATGCTTCAGGTGTCTTGCTGGTTGTCAGATCCCGAAGACCAGATTTCTTCACCCAAAAAAGAAAAAGATAGTTAGCTAAAAGAGAAGCAGGAACCAGCATCACATGATCACCAAATTACCTAAAACTTCTACGAACTTCCAGATAATAAGGATCAGCAAAAGTACCTGAATCTTTTCAGCAACTTCGAGGATATTAAGGCCCTTACTTCCCTCAAGTGAAAGAACGTGAAATGCTGCAAATTTGACTGTTCCAGGTGTTAATCGATGCCTAGATCTCCTCAGATTAGAGAAACCCCTCTCTTGCATTTTGGCAACTGCTTTCTCAGCTGCGACTCCACTCCGTAAGTTGGAAATGATATCTGCCCCATTGTTACACTGTAGTAGCAACCAAGTTCAAGGTGATGATGAACCCACATGAGTAAAAAGGAATCAAATCACATGGCTCATGAGATTAACAAGTTAGATCCAACTTATTCAGAAACCCCAGAGGCAAAATTCATAAGCTGGCATCAGAAGTACCTAGTATTGCCTAGGCCTTGGTGGAACATGTTACCCAATACTTGTACAGTTTTGCACAAGATAACCCCGACAGCATAATAAATTTAAAAAAAAGTACCTAGCATACTTGTGTATTGAACACTTCTCGTACATGATTAGAAGTAGAAGATGAATAGGAAAAGATTTCTTGCTAAACAGTACATCATCCCAAACATATGTATAGTTTGATTTTATATTTTTGAGATGACTAACCCCATAATATACATTCAAAATCAACGAATCAGTCTATTGAGGCAATCGATCATAATGTTTGCTAGATTGCTTAAAACTATTGAATACGCAAAAAAATTACTGAAACAAAGCTCATCAACAACCTTCTAACCTAACTAGCAGTGCAAGCTTTTTGCGCCACTACTACAATCTACTGGCATTTAATTAAGCTGAACTTGGCAGACCAATTTCTTGTGGAAGAGGTGAACAAAAGGAAAAGGAAAGGAAGATCATACCTCATTTTCATCACGTGGATAAGCTGGTTCAACACTTTGTTTCTTTAGCTTAGGCCCAAAACCAGCAGAGAGTGCAAATTGCCGCAGTATTTCTGGCCACGTCAGGGTGTTCAAGTGGCTCTGCCAACTTCTTATGTCAAAACCCCAGGCATATGCCTGTTACGAAGTACATGACTAAAACATTTCAAAATGATTGGCAACGAAACACATCACATTCCTAACCAAACAAGCAGCAAAGACCAATAACATGAAAAATCTACCCCTTCAACAATATCAGGGTGTCCGCCTCCAGGATTCGCTCCACTGCTTGGGTTTGCTCCTGCTGCACTGGCAGGTGTTCTAGCAACATCTTCAATATCTTTTATTATCAATTTGAGAAGAGCAATATGCATCTCTGCGAGCAGCCTTGGTTCCTGAAAGTAGGGTGTCCTAATGTTATGTCTATGCAATTAATCTGGAAAAATTCAAAATTGTAGATCCAGAAAAAGAAATGAGGAACTTACATAATCGTGAAATGCTTGTACAAACTCATCCAGAGTGAATGGCCAGAGATGGAGAACATCAGAAAAAGTAATTAAGAATCTCCAAACCTGAAGAGAGGAAGGACAAAAGATATCCTTAGAAAATGTCCCTATTCATAAACCCGGAAAAATCCAGATGCTTATAGGGTTAATTTCACCATATAATCTGGTTGAGAAATAACCCCGAATTTTCATTCACTCCAGTCCAAATACAAAAAATTACTGCTGATAGGCAGAATACAATGAGTAACAACAGTAATGTCCATGAAACACAAGGTTGTACCTATGGCAGCTTAATAAGTTTGTCAGAGTGGGTTATTAGAGTCCAACATTGGTTGTGGGAATTGACTGGTGCTCTGCTTATATGGACTTGGACAATCCTCCCCTCATGAGCTAGCTTTTGGCGTTGAGTTAGGCCCAAGTGTCGTATCCTTACATGGTATTACACATACTAGAGCCAGGTTGATCCCCCATTTGGACTTCCGGTCTGTGCTCTAGTTGGGCCTGGGAGTGAAGGGGAGGGTGTTAGAATGAGTTAGCGTCTCACATTGATTGGGAAATGGACTGGTTATCTGCTTATATGGACTTGGACAATCCTCCCTCACGAGCTAGCTTTTGGGTTGAGTTAGGTCCAAGTGTCATATCTTTACAAAGCTCATAGTTACCTTTGATGTTAATACCACTTGGCTTCCAAAATTTTATTAGTCAACTCAAACATTGTGAAATGTTTTCATTTTAGGATGGACTTATTTCTAAATTAGTTGGAGTTCCTGGTAAAAGTATAATGGAAAGGGATGAGTGAAGACACCATAACATATACTAACCATTTCCTTTTTCCTTTTGAAAGGTGGTGCAGGAGATGCAGATGCTAAGATAGATGTGTGGTCATACCAGATTAGATAAAATTAAAAATGACCACATTCACCAGAAAGTGCAAGTCGCACACATTGAGGATAAAATGTGAGGTCGCTTGAGATGGTTCGGACGTATTCGTCGACCTAGAGATTCACCAATCTATTAGGTGTGAAACTATGATAAGCGAAGGCGTTAAAACGGGACGGGATAGACCTAAAATTACATGAAAGGAAGTAGTCTCAAAAGGCCTACAATTGCTTGGTATCAATACAAACTTAGCTACAGATAGGGCACAATGGAAGAAAAAGATCCATATAGGTGATAGCTACTAGTTGAGGATAGGTTTTAGACTGGAAATGGAACTTTTATTATTCTTATTCCTATTAGACATATAATGTATTTTCACTTTTTAGCTTTTTCGGTTTGTTTGTTTGGTTTTGACTTGGCATGAAGTTTAAAAAAATTAAAAAAATTAAAAAAATTAAATCTTGTGGTCTTAAATATGCAATGTGGAAAGTTGAAATTAAAGCCAAAAAAGGAAAGAGACTTTTTGAAACGGACTAAAAAGGAAGGTAAGGCGAATAAACTGAAACGAGAGAGAGTATTCCACTTATTTGGGACTGAGGCGTACTTGTGTTGTGGTGTCACAGCCAGCCTGCATATGCCTCGACAAATTCACCAGTACCTACTACCTCTCACCAACACATACTAGATAACTCCTACTACCTCTACCTCTCACCAACACATGCCAGATAACTCTACCCATGAAAGCTTAGACAAATGGGAAGAATTCACCAAGTCATCTCCTGAAATCCGAACCTTGATACTCAAGACTGTTACTCCGCCTCTTCGATCAGCAATCGATATGCCACCCCTTTGGGGCTTATAATTTTGAGTTGACAGAGATTGCAGAGTTTGCCACTACCACGGAGGGAGGTATCATTTTAGGAAAACCCCAACCTCAAGAATCTAGTAAACTAAAATAAGGCAAGGACTTCCCATGCTTGTGGTAAGTTAACATGTTGGAGAAGGATTTTACAAAATGTTGAATAAAAGTTTAACCATGGAATATCATTTGTCTTTTTTAAAAATAGACAACAACACCACAGACCAAACAAGAGCTCCACCTCCTCAAAATAAAATGATGAATAAAAAAGAACTGTGTGTTTTAAAGAAGAAGAAGGTGACAAATGGTCTCACCATTAAAAGATTACCCACGTCCTCCTCAGAATATATCCATGGCTCAACTCCAAATGGCTTTCTCAAACAGACACTCGTTGGTGGAAATTCATTGAGCATATCTGAAGTATAAATTAATTTTGGATACTTAGCATCCTGAATAGCAAACAGTTATAATAAAGGAACCACGAGGAACTATTGATATTGGTCTGCTTTGATTTAGCATCCCCTTGCATTTGTAAGCATACATTACAAGAAACATATCACCTAGATTCATACAACTGCATAATTCATTAAAATCGACTTCAAGTCAGCCAAGGATTAATGCTCACAAAATTGCAAATCATTTAACCACTCAGAGAAACCTGGAGTTCATTAATTTCCGATCAAAAGGAAGGAGCAAAATATTTGTCATTTGAACTTCTCAAATATTTTCGGAAACATAAAAAAATGGAAAAAAGAAAAATGAATGGTTCATAGGTTTCAAGTTTTTTGAGTAAAGAGTGCTCATTTGAAATTTTGAATGCAAACATGACATTTCAGTACATAATAAGTCATTGAGCATGTCAATCAACTGCATCTGATAAGGGTATGAGGTACTAATACTCAAAGACCATCCACTCTCTCTAATCATACAATAAAAAGGAAATACAAAATTAATATGAATAGAGAAAGAAAGAGAAAGAGAGAACGGAGGGACAGAGAGAGAGCCAGAGAGGAACTCAGTTTCTATTGAAAGACATCAGTAGGGAAACATGCTGTCATCTACAGGGTAAAGCATAAATCCTGTGGAAATTAAAGATTCACTTTTCTAAATGAGGAGCAGAAAAGCACTCTGCTCCTTGACCTCCCACTGTCCCATTTACATGACACTCTTCCATGTTGGACATGCCAAGATGTACTTCTCCAGATGGTATTATTTACAAAACTTTCACAAGCTTAAGATTCTCTTTTCCAGTAAAAGAATTCAAATTCAATTAGTTTAAACTTCATGTGATATTTTCTATATCCAACTAAGTACTACATATAATATTTACTTCACCTCGCTCCTAATATAATAGACAAATCAAAATAACATCTCAAACTATGTGCCAAATAAAATACACATGAAATGGGACGGAAAGGAGTAGTAATAAAGACGAGCATTCTTTTCATAATATCATGAAATAGCAGAAGTCAACAAAGACTGAAGCACACATATAGAAAAGAGATACTTAATAGCACATAAAGGGCAACCCAGTGCACTAAGCTATGCCTGGGGCCCAGGGAAAGGCTGAACGACATTGTTCTTTTGTATGCCGCTTTACCTTGCATTTCTGCAAGAGGCTGTTTACCAAGCTTATTTTCAGGTAGTGGCAAGAAAATTTATGATCAATATACAAGAACAAGCTTCTACTACATGTTAAGTATATGTTATGGGAACTACCTCTAAATGCTTCTAGATTTTGTAGAGTTTCACTATCTAGTGACAATGTTGTGGGCAAACCCTTCTTTGAGGCTGCTAGCTCCATCAATTCCAGACGTTCATCTTCAATTAATTCTGTTGATTCTTTCGCTATTCTTCGGGCAGTAGCCCTTACATTAGCCGCTTTAAGCCTTGCAACCTCCTTCTCTCGGCGCATTTCTTCTTTAAGCCTCATTCTCTCTGCCTACAGGAGGTAAGGGAGGAAATGAACTCAATTTTCTGCCTAAAACTAAAAAATGAGGCATACCTCAGCTAAATAAATTTCAAAATGACTTACTTTCATAGACTCTTTCTGCAAAAACTTTTCTCTTCGTTCCATCTCACGCCTTTGCTCACGCTGATACCTCTCTTCCTCACGCTGCTTTTCACGGAGCAGTCTTTCTTCCTCTTTCCGCCTTTCCCTGTCCTGTCTCTCCATATCTTTCCTCATTTGCTCTTCTCTCTGCAGATAAGCAATCAATAAGATTTCGAGGATTTGGACCACCTTCTACTACAATATGATTGTCACAGAGGTGTAGGCCTCAGATTTCAAATTTTAAAATTTAATGTGTACTGCCTAGAACAGTGGCGGAACCAAATGGCAGGTTGGAGGCTAAGTACTCTGGG
>JACEIK010003309.1:148617-165703 GCA_018107945.1 Datura stramonium | reverse complement strand
TACCTACTTACCTCTCCTAAATCCTTACTCTGCCTTTGCCAAAAAGACGACCCATCCATGGTTACAAATTCGTTCCTTAGTTCAACATAAACCTGGGTAAAGGAATATGTTGCTACTTCAAAACTCAATCAGCTTCCTATTATTGCTAATCAAGAGGAACAGTTTGTCGCCCTGCAAATTCCCGATGTCTTTCCAAAGCAATGGAAAAATCATGGATTCACCCATATTCATTTTGGTGCTGTCCGAATCGCCTTGTCATATCATGGAAGGAAGGGACAACTTGTTGTTGCACGTCTTTCACTCATTGATACTCAATATCAAGAGTACAAACATGCTAATTTGGGTACAACTGAGGTCACCTTGAATGTTGGGATAGTCTTTATCACATTATATCCAAATTTCAAAATGTTCCAAAGCGACCCATATCTGACAGAAGCTTTAAAGATCCAAGTCCAAATACAGGGAGCTCCACAAGCTAGTGATGATATCCAGGAAACTCTTACCTATCAAATATCATGGCGAGTTAAGAACCGTGCCATGGATCTTTCATTTCTGGGAGGATATGATGCAACTTTACCAAAATAGTGTCCTCATCTTGTCTAGCTTTTACATCAGTCACCAATGACGATTCTGATTAGTTCTTAACAACAACACCGCCATCAGTCGAGTCAACCAACCTAACTCCCAACCTTGCGAGTCGATGCACATCCTTCACCAGCTCCTTCTTCCCCTCACTCATATGAGACACACTCTCCATAGAGAGTCTATTAAGTGCGTCTGCTACTACATTGGTCTTTCCTGGATGGTAAAGCATGCTCATATCACAGTCTTTGAGTAGCTCCAACCACCTCCTCTGCCGAAGGTTGAGGTCCTTATGGGTAAATACATATTGTAAACTCTTATGGTCCGTAAACACATCCATGTGGAGCCGTACAAGTAATGTCGCCATATCTTCAATGCGAATACCACCGCTGACAATTAAAGATCATGGGTTGGGTAATTCTTCTCATGAACCTTTAGCTGTCTGTAGAGGCATATGCTATAACTTTTCCATGCTGCATCAATACACACCCAAGTCCGATCCTTGAAGCAACACAATACACCATGAACCCATTGGTACCCTCGGGTAGGGTCAACACCAGTATTGAGGTATGTTGAGCCTTCAACTCCTGAAAGCTCCCTTCACAAGCCTCCGACCATTGGAATTTCACCTTCCTTTGGGTCAATTTGGTCAAGGGTACTGCAATAGACGAGAAACCTTCCACAAACCTTCGATAGTAGCCAGCTAAACCCAAAACACTTCGAATATCTGAAGGATTTACCAGTCTAGGCCAATTTTTCAACGCTTCTATTTTCTGAGAGTCCACCTTTATGCTTTCTCTTGATACCACATGGCCCAAAAACGCCTCTAAGTTCAACCAAAACTCACACTTGCTGAATTTAACATATAATTGGCGATCCTTGAGAGTCTACATCACTACTCTCAAATGAGTGGCATGCTTCTTCTTTTTTTCGAGAATATATCAGGATGTAATCAATAAACACAATCACGAACACCCTGTTTATCAAGTCGATAAAAGCTGCAGGAGCATTCGTTAGTCCAAAAGACATAACTACAAACTCATAATGACCATGCCGCGTCTGTCTTCGGGATATTGCTCTTCCGAACTCTGAGTTGATGGTACCCCAATCTGAGATCTATCTCCGAGAAGCACTTGGCGCCCTGAAGCTGGTCAAATAAATCATCAATCCTAGGTAGAGGATACCTGTTCTTGATGGTGACTTGGTTTAATTATCGATAATCAATGTACATCAGAAAGGAACCATCATTCTTTCAGATAAATAAAACTGGTGCACCCCAAGGGGACTTGCTTGGTCTAATGAAACCCTTATCTAATAGGTCCTTCAAATCCTTTAGCTTGGCTGGAGCCATTCTTTAAGGAGGAATAGATATAGGTTGCATGTCGGGGAGAAGGTCAATGCCAAAATCAATCTCCCGCTCGGGTGGGACTCCCGGTAAATCATCTGGGAAGACTTTTGGATACTCAGATACCACTGGAACTGAGTGGATAGTCGGGATCTCAGACTCCACATCCTTAAACCTAACTAGATGGTACGCACAACCCTTAGAAATCATCTTTCTGTACTTAAGGTAGGAAATGAAACGACCTACAGGCACAGCTGAACTACCTTTCCACTCTAAGTTTGGCTCTCCCGAAAATCTGAACTCTACTGCCCGGGTTCTACAATTAACTGAGGCATAACATGCAAATAGCCAATCCATGCTAGTGATAACATCAAAATTGGTCATGGCTAAATCTATCAAATCTGCTGAGGTGACTTTCTAAAGGACTGAGACGGGGCAACCTCTATACACCCGTCTAGCTACAACTGAATCACCTACTGGAGTAGAGATTGAGAAGGGTTCTGACAAGACTTCGAGACTGACTCCGAAGCTACTGGCCACATTAGGTTTCACAAAAGACAAGGTAGCCCCGAATCTAACAAATTATATATATCAAGATGGAAAACTCGTAACATACCAGTGACTACATTCGGGGAGACCTCCTGCTCCTGGCGGGATGCTAAGACATATAATCTGCTTTGGCGCTAACCGCCACCTGTGCTGGTAGATGCCCCCTGATGTGTTGGGCATGCGGGTGGGGCTACTGGACTAGAAGATGGGCCTCGGCCCCCAGCATGGTCCTGTATCACTGCCGGGAAATCTCTAAGCATGTGTACGGGCTTCGCACGCCCGAAGAAAGCACCTGAACCTGCCAAGAACTGGCCCGTGTGTGCCCGACCACATCTGCGGCAAGATGGGATACTAGAATCTGCGGGTCTGCTGCTTTGACCCCTCGAGCATGATGCTAGCCCCTCTGATCATGCCTAGGCCTGGATGGCACACTCAACACTGAAGATGCTAGGGCTGAAGATCTATGGTGGGTTTGCTTTCAGTGCCCACTACCTGACCTCGGCTAGGAGAATCTATGACTATAGTCCTGGCCCTATTGGACTCCCTCTCTCTCATATGCACCACCTCCATCTACTGGGAGAACAAGACTATCTGAGGGAAATCCACATCCTGGTGGAGAATAGCGGTCCTATAATCTTTGTCCAAATAAACCGCCACACCATGAATAAACTGCTCACCCGTGCCCTCTGATTAGCCACTAACTCTGGGATGTACTTTGATAAGCGAGTGAACTCAAGGGCATACTCCTGCACCATCATTCTCCCTTGCCTAAGATTCAAGAACTCGACTGCCTTCAACTCCCTCATCTGCCGAGGGAAGAACCAATCTAGAAACGCCAAATGGAACTCCTCCCAAGTAACAGGGCCTTATCCGGTGACCCTATTATCTCTCCATTACCGAAACTAGATATGTGCGACCCCTTTCAACTGATATGAGGCCAACTCTACACATTCAACCCTATTCACCCCCATGACCTGGGTGATCTTCACAATCTCATCAATGAACTCATGTGGGTCCTCATCTCCCTTTGACCCGAGGAACCCTAGATGGTTCATTCTCAAGAAATCCCTGACTTGAGCCGCCGCTGCATTTCCATTTTTCGGAACATGCGCAACTGCCCGCTGATTGACCTGAGCGGTCAAGGCCTACGCGAGCATCTGAATAGATGCCCGAAACTCTGTATGGGCAACCGGCTCTGGTGCATGGTGCTCCTGGACTGGTGGGGCCTGATGGTTCCTGTTTTCGTTGTCATCCTCATGGCCATCTCCGTTTCCACTCCACCTACCATTTACTCTATGGGGATCCGTGATTCTGCAATCGCGAATAGCACTAATTAGAAGGATAGGGAGATGTTTCATCGCATGACATAGATCAAGAAAGATGGGAAAATTTCCTAAACGTCTCATAGCCTCTTCATCATAAGTGTGGCGTGCTTCACATCCATGAAAAAGACTCTATTTAATGTGACTTTCAGACACCTTAGGAAACTTCAAACGTATTTCTCTAATACCAAGTGTGTCACGACCCAAACGGAGGCCTGGATTGAGATACGGGACAAGGAGCCCCCAGAGACTCCAAGTCGACCAATGGCATAAACATACATCTAACTCAATTACTAAACTGAAGAACTAACATAATAATCTTAGCGGAAGTCTAAAATAAACATAACATGAGAATACACAATCTGAAGCTGATTACATCCCTTTTGTCTGAAAAGCCTCTAAACATGATGAGTTGATGCGACAAGACCCAAACTAACTCGAATAAGATAAAAATTGAAAATACATAGAGAAATCTGAAAAAGCATGGTCCTCGGGAGATGAGGACTCACCAAAAAGTGTAAGATGCTAACTTTGAAGACTGGCTATGAACAGGGCTAAGTCAGAGTGTTGGATCCTATATGATGAAACGATACAACATAGAGTATGCGATCAGTACATGGAATGTATCGAGTATGCAAGGTCAGTAAAAACTCTTAAATAAATAAAATTATTTAAAGACATATATAATGTAAAACATAAACAATAAGAATCTGAGAGTAGGGCTTGCATGCATTCCTTTTGAAATCATGATCTCATCATAACATAACATAACATCATAACTGAATTGATTGACTCAAAGCTGAAATATGATAGTCATGAGTAAAACTGAACATTGAGCCAAACCTACTTTAGAACATATATAGGTGTATAAATCTCATGAATAATGAACACGCATAACTAAAATCATGAGGAACAATGGGAGACTCGTCTTTTAACCGACAAACCACGATAAAGCTTATATGGTCTCAATTATCACACTCAAGTGGGAAGAGCATTCCAAAGCCTTGTCAGGGCTAGGGACGATACCATGATATCGATATCAAGCTCATGGCCCGATAGGGTAGGGGATAGCTCAAAAGGGAGGTCCCCAAGTAATATATATAAGAATAAACGTACNAACGTACGTTGGCGCGTAGTTCTGAGGCATAGGGTGGTTGACCCTAAGCCTACTAGGTGCTAGACACTACTCCCAAAAACATGCATATGCTCTCCATCATTTTTCAATGAAGCTTACCATCGTCAATTAATGAAGATCAATAATCAAATACATCCTATATCTAAAATCATGCATATGAGAAGCTTTAGCTCAAAACATACCACAAGCTGGAAGATAATTGGGAGTCTTTGCCCAAAAACCATGTGGTAAGCTTAATTCGGGAAAATCATAAATCATACTTGAACATGTGGGCATTTCCCAATACCTTAACATGCTTTAAAATACTCAATTCATTTTGAAAACATGATTTAATAAACATAGAACATGATTTTTCATTGTAAATAACATAAAACTTGCCCATGAATCATAATTCAATATTATATACATATTTAAATCATACCCATGTGGAGAATAAGGAATTTCTTGCATGGGGTTAAAAATTTGACATAGGAAATTCATGATTTAGAGAGGGATTGGGAATGGGTGTGAAAGGATTCACCCATTCATAATCTTAGATACCTGGGGAAGATCAAATTTCACCACTCCTTGAAAGTGCAATGGAGAATTGAAGAATACTTGAAGAAGAACAAGCTTGATCACCTCCCTAATTTTCTAACTTTGCATGCATGGATATGAATGATCCTAGGATAGGTTTTACCCTCATAAAACACTGCATTTCGAGCCTTAAACGACGTAGTTTAGGATCCTAAGGCTTAGGAATAATGAAAATTCCCTTAATAAAATTCCTAAGATTTATGCGTTGGTGGTGACAACGACCGTCCTAAAGGGTCATTCTTGGATACCATGACTCACGGTATCTATCCGTTGTGTCCACTGCCCAACTTCATATTCTCAGGTTCAATCCCATGACTCGACAGGACGATTCTTTACTTCATACAATGGTCTGTTAGGTCGTCCGTTGTTTCCCCCTTGATGACCTGCACCAAGTATTCCCACGAGCCACACTACGACTCATTCTTCCTTCCAACGAGTCATGGTTTCCTTCTGATACATCGACTGAAGGTTTTAATAGTCCTTCCCATGGCCATTGACCACGACCTATTGTTACCTGAAACGGGTCATTCCATGACTCGTCACTTCATCCTTGACCAGGGGTCAGCCTCCCCGGGACCACAAATAAGGACTCGTTGCATCTGGCAACGGGTCGTTCCTAGACCCATTACTCCCAACTACGCCCCCGTAGTATCTCACCACGGATGCCTCCCACGGGTCATTGGTTGGACCAACGATCCGTTAGGTGACCCATTATGTGGAATTTTTTCCTAGATTCTGCCAACTTCCATTTTTAAATCTCAGGTCTAGTCTTAGGAACTTCCGGGGTATTACAGCCTACATTCGTACCCTTTCCCAAAGATGAAGAGGATGCATTCGATTGGAGCCTTCCAGCTGTCATGAGTGAACATGATTGGATCAAATAGTTCAATAATGAAGGTCATGACATATGGTCGTTTAAATGCCCCTTCATGGGCACTGCCCATGGGATATTGAATGTGACTACCAAAAATGTCTAGAGGATGAGATAGAATATGTAGAGAAGAGAGCTAAACCCAAACAGAACAAGGGGAGATGCTCAGAAAAGGAATTCCGTAAATGATATGAAGATGGGGATCCATCTATCGATTCCCTAAGCCGCCCAGGAAAGTATGAATTCCTTGTCTCCTACAAAGATCAAGATTGGCCAACTCTACCTACTCAAGCTAAGAAGCCTCACAAGCCTCAAATCTTTGTGGTGAGTCCATATAGCTCCAGAATCCCCCTTACAACAACCTTTTGAAAAAGATGGTGTAAACCATGCACCAAAAATACCAAATAAAAATGTTATGCTGCCCACTGGAGAGAAGCCACCACCATGTGATATTGAGGCTACCATCAACTGGCAATCAGAAAATGCAATCTTCCAGAACAAGGTTTTGACCAACTTCGGCACTTTCCTCAAGAACGTTGCTCATAGATAGAACAAGATGATGAGCAAGTTGTCGAACATTGAGAAGAAAGTGGAACAGACATCCAACCATCATGCCGGCCTTATCAATGCCTTGGAATTGCCACTACAGAATATGCAGTATGAGATTTGAACACTAGGCACCTCACTTTTCCACTTCTTTTCATAGCAGCAAAAAGAGATGGCTGAAATCAAAAAAACAAATAAAACAACTGAGACATGGACCTTTTGAGCCATAAAGAAACCAAAGCCACTCTCCAAAGCTCTCCTTTTTTCCTATGTCATCATAGACATACTCACTACCTAAATTGGGCCACCCTGGTACTAACTATCCTTTCATTCCACATGAACCCATATCCTACAGTCAAAAATCCAAAGAGCAACTAAGTTTGACATTGCCAAATGGGTCTGAGAAAAGAAAGATGCTCTTGCAGTGGAAAAGCAGGCCAAAAGAAGGAAAGAGGTTGGAGAAAGTTCTAAAGAGCCAGATCTAGAAAACTTGATGATCTCAGATCGAGTTGTTCCGAACCTCTATGGCATGGAAGAAGATGATAGCACATGATCCAGTACTGAAGAGACAACAGATAGCGATCCTACTGAAGAAGAAACTGAAGAAGCGGAGACTAAGTCAAGTGAGAATCTCTCACTAGACACCTCCGAGGAAGACGATCCACCTATATATATGAACCAACCAAGAGAAGCAGAAGGTTCTGGAGTTAATATTGATCAAGACGGGATGACAGATGACCCAATTTCAAAAAGAAGACCAGAACAACCATCACCAAAATTGGTTACTTTCACTCTCGATGATGTCAAGGTTTTGAAATGGCCTCAAAGGATCCAAGATTTCCTTACTTGGATGGTGAATAAACACTTGGTTGAGCGAGAGAAGTATATAATCCTGTTAGAGTTCACGTCAAGGTTCTCCGGCATCCTTAGATATTGGTGGAATGCACTGGGGATACATGATAAGAATACTTCCCTTACGTCGCAAGACTTTTCTTTCAACATCATAATTCTACATGAAGTCTTTTGTGGAGATACAGGCCAGAGGAAAGAAAAGCTACAAATATAATTCTTCGAGATGAAATGTGTATCATTCGACAGAAATGATATTGATATTCATTTCTAGAAGATGGAAAAAATATACTTCAAACTAGGTTGAGACGCCAGTTTGAAGCATGCCTTCATTTCATCCTTCAAAAATATGTTAGTAGGACAAACCTTAACGATTGTCGAGAAAAAGTTCTAGTCAATCACAAACCCCCAAGTCGGCTATATAAGGCAAGCAATTTTAATGGCGCAAGAAGATATTTGTACAAAGAGATCTGTTCTGAAGCAGATCATGCACAATAATCCACACTTGATAAGGCTTGCAACAGAATTGACCTAATCACCATGTCCAGTTGCTCTTGCCACACCCCCAGAAAGAAAAGCAGATCCAAGAAATACAAAAAGTTCAAATGGCCAAAGCCTACTGGCGGAAGATCCAAATTCACCAAGCGAACAAAATACTTCAGGAGAAATCGTCCAGGAAGGTTCCATAAGAATTTTAGATGCTTTATCTGCCACAAGATCGGACACTTTGCAAAGAACTGTCCTCAAGCTATAAGATCTATCTGACTTCTTACCGAGATAGAAGAGTATGCTGATGTCAAGGACAGTGATCTTGAATCAGTTCTTTCAGCGGAAGATGAACTATTAGAGGACACTTTTTTATCCATGGAGGTATATGAAGAACATAGGCATGACCATTACGATATTTCAGAGGTTGAGGAAGAAATCAATAGCATTATCAAAATTCCTCAAGTCCAGCTGAACATTTATCCATCCAAATGGGATAACCCGATTCAGGTTATTGCCTTTGTGGATATTGGTGCAGCATCATCGCTGATGAATCCTGCAGTCCTTCCCGATGATCAATGGATTTCCCATTTTAAGAACTTTAACACCACATCAAATGCAATTCTAATGAGCACGGTCATCACAAAACACCCGATAACAATTGAGTTCTTCCCAAGACTGAAGTTCAGAACAAAGCTGTTCAGATCAGATGTCCTAGGAAAGGATCTCATAATTGGGTTTGATATCTACAGACAACTCAAGGATCAACTCCATATTGGAGACTATGGAATAGCGTTCAAAAAGAAATTCAAGCCATACTCAGAAGTGTCACGCCTATTCCAGATCACTAAGGACGAGCAGATCAGAGAAATCAAACAACAGTTGATGGATCATTCATGTGCTGAATCTCATAAGCAGTTTATGAAGAAATGCATAAATAAACTATGGCTAAATGAAGAGTTTTTCATCAAACTCCCATTCATGAAGAATGAAAACATCAATCCAACCAATACAAGCCACTCTATCATGAATCCAGTGCACCTTCAGCTTGCAAAGAAGGAGTGTTCTGAACTCACAGAGTTTGGATTGATCGAACCATCTGATCCTCAATGGCCATGCGAAGCTTTCTGTGTCAACAAGAGAGTTGAGCAGACAAGAGGTAAACTCATATTAGTCATAAACTACCAACCACTTAACCATTTTCTCCAAGATGATAAATTCCCTATACCAAATAGGCTCACCCTACTTAGCCAAAGCTAGATATTTTTCCAAGTTTGATCTTAAATCTGGATTTTGGCAATTGGAGATACATCCTAAGGAAAGACCAAAAACAGGATTTTGCATTCTTGACCAACACTTCTAATGGAAGGTTATGCCATTTGGGCTGAAACCTGCACCCTCTCTATTCCAAAAAGCCATGGTAAAAATCTTTCAGCCCATCCTCCACACCTCACTAGTATACATTGATGATATCCTATTGTTTAGTGATATTCTAGAGGAACACCTTGCCTCACTCTGTCATTTTCATGATATAGTAAGAGCAAATGGAGTCATGCTTTCTGCAAAGAAAATGATCCTTGTTCAAAAAGAGATGATTTCTTAGGGATGCATTTTAGTAATGGAGCATAAAGTCCAGGTCCACACATACGTCAGGAACTACTCAGATTTCCAGGCACCAAATTCACCACAAAGAAGCTTCAACTAATTTTAGGGGTGATAAATTATGTTAAGAGATTTTATTTCTGGAGTCTCTACATATATTTCTCCACTTACAAAGATGCTCAAGAAGAATGCCCAAGCTTGGGGTAAGGAGCAGGATGAAGATGTCCAAAAAATAAAGAAGGTGTCCAAACAGGTGAAGATCCTCCATATTCCTTCAGATGGAAAGAAGATATTGCATACTGATGCAAGTAATGGATACTGGAGTGTAGTTCTTATAGAGGAAAAATATGGTCGTAGGAAGATATGCGGATATTCTAGCAGAAGATTCAAAGATGCAGAACAACACTATCATTCCACCTTCAAGGAAATTCTTGTTGTGAAGAATGGGATCAAGAAGTTCAATTTCTTCTTAATTCACACTGAATTCTTGATCGAGATGGATATGAAGGCTTTTCCGAAGATGATCCAGATAAATCCGATGATACTTCCACATCCGCAAATTCTTAAGATGGGTACAATTGGTTCTCCCCCTACAAATTCCAGGTCAAGCACCTGAAAGGGAAAGATAATTTCCTGGCAGATTTCCTATCCCAACCAGAGGAATTCGTAAAAAGGTTTTTGCCATAGAAACCCAAGAAGATGAAGGAACCAACCGGCCAAGTATTCATTCTACATCGGCCGATAAAGTTAATCGACAAGAAAGTCCATGCTGAGCCAGAACTCTCATTCTGTTGGAGATTTCCAGTCTCTATTTTTTCCTTGGAAGACGAATACTACAAAGCACAAAGATTTATCTTCCAGCAAAATAAGTACATTCCAAAATAGGTTTGGCAAAAAGAATGGGCACCATGGAACCACACTGATAAACATCCTCACTGGGAAGAAGTCCGTCAAGCAGCAAAGGAATATCAAGCACCCTACGAGATCACCAGAGATGAGATCACTTATGCCATCACACAAATAAGACTAAATGTCCCATCAAATACTCCATCACAGAGCTGTCAAAATATGAAGCAATCCATGGCAGGAACGTCAAGTAGAAAATGTTACTTCACAAGATCGTTGAAACAGAGCTTGAATGATACGAGCTTCTTTAATGGAAAAAATGGCTTCAAATAGAATCCGGGTGAAGGAAGCTCAAATCCACCAGTGACACCTCCAAACATTGTCCCACTGGATAATGATTGATGACATGTGCAGGATTCTGGAAGCTCATCGCCTCAGATTACCCGCAGAAATTTACTACCCATATGAAGAAAAAAGCGGGCCACACATCACATGCCATCACATGGGCTTCAAATTGAACATATTAGGCTAGCCATTTTATTAGGCCATTTCTTCTATTAGGCATCTTTTGTTATTAGGATTTGTAGATGAGTTTGTATAGTTAAGAGTGCCAGATTTATTTTTATTAGGCCATGTAAATACGTGTACCATTTTCATTTTGTTAAGCTGTCTAGAAAGGTGTGCGTTTTTTTCCCTATCTGCATTCTGCTTGTTTTGATTCTACTAGGATCGCTGGCTCCTTTTAATTAGGCTTTGACTTTTTAAAAATTTTTTTGGTAAAATTACCAAATAACGCTTTTAAAAATATGAGTTATTACATCAAGGCTTAGGACGTCTCTGGCCACTTGAGCGAGATAGTTCGGGCATCATGTAAGCTCTATCATGAGGTATCAGCTGTGAAGAAGCCTCCCATTATTCCTCATGTTTTTAGTACTCATGTTCATGTCTTGTTATATCAGGTCTTATAACATATTTGACCTATTAATCAGTTTTATGATTTCTCAATGATGTTTTCAAGTATAGTACGCTATATATTTTTATTTTTAAACCTTGGATCATTATGTTCAACTTATATTGAATAGCTTACGATTATGCTTATTTCAGAAATATGGCTTTTAGCATGTTGTCCTTACTCTCATGATCTATCTTAATTTATGTTCATGATTTTATACTATTATTTTTCTAGCATGTTTTACTTTCTCTACACTGTCAGTACATTCAAAGTACTGACTGCATACTCTATGCTATATCGTCTCATGATATTGGTTTGGGTGATCCTTTCTAGTCCCGACATTAGCTCACTCACCCAGACCAGCTCAGTTCCCAGTCTTGTAAGTCCTCATCATCCGAGGATATTTTTCAGTTTATATTGTCATGTCTTGTTTTAGTTTTAGACTTTAGGGAGCTAGTTGGGGGTGTTGTCCCATCAGCTCATCTTACGACTAGAGACTTCTCAGGAAGACATGTAGTAGATGACTCAGCATTGTGATATTGTCACTCTTACTTATGCTCTATGTTGTATAGATTTCCATTTATCCATGCTTATATTTTAAATTCTTCTTTATTTCACGCTCTTGAGTTTCTATGCTTATGCCATGGATTAGCTTAGGGTCATTCATGGTTCTAGGTCCCTTGTCTCGGTCTAGGGTCCCAGCTTGGGTCGTGACAGTAACCCACTAGGTTGGGGTCAATCCCATATGGAATAGGTAGAAATAATATGTTAATGATGAATAAACTAACTTGCAATCAGTATTTCGAAAGGGGTCTTTGCAAATAAAAAGAAGAAGAAAATTCTAACCAAGATTAAGTTTTCTATTAAATTATCAAGACAAAACTAGGATTGTGTTCCCCATGATTTCATAACTCAATAGGATTTTATTAGTAATCTATCCTGGTGAATTTTGTGTAATACTGATGATTAAGTTCATCTAACGTCTGTCGACCTACGTAGATGAATTTCACTTATCTCCTCTTGGACTCAAAGTGTGTATATTTTTTCCTTCCTATAAGTCTTGACTTAACTATTCTTCGTTAGAGCTCAAGTTAAATTAAATGAGGGTTGGTACCTCAAATTGTCATTTTTATTCTCTTTTCCTAACCTCAATTTCCTTCATCGGGCAAGTTGAAGATACGGGAAATTAAGCATTAAGATAAAGAAAATAACAATCCATCCATTTCATCATTCAAGAGTCACTATTTTATTTTACCTACTTTCATTAATCCGTCATGGTTCCCACAACCCTAGCTTAAGAGAAATATTTAGCTGCTCATGCTTATGAGAAAACAAAGAAAAGATGTAGAAGAAATCATAATGAAATACATACTTATGATAATATAAACTTGTTAACAAAATTTCCAAAGTTGTATTAAGTCAGAAGAACTTGATGATTCTCCACAAACACTCAACTAAACTACTAACAAATTCATAAGGTATGAATTGTACAACACTATACTTCAAGAATACAATATGACTTACGATAATCTCTAGCACTCCCAAAAACATGGGAATATAGGGTATTTATAATAGCAGATTATGTCTTCATTGTTCCTTCTTGGATTGGAATTGGGTTTTGTACCTTTTGTTCCTAGAGAATTGGGATTTGACTTCTAGCGTCCAAACATTACTGTGCATCGTACCCCTCCATGTGCCATACTGCCTAGTGCCTCGTACCTCTTGGTGCACTAACTGTGCCTGTGCGGCACACATGCCATAGCACAGCTATGCCTATGCGCAACCAACTTCTATCATACTCGTTTCGTCAATCCCGTTTTGTCATTCTTGCTCTTTTAGCCACAATAAAGCCCAAATTCATTACATGAGGCCATGAAAGCATCTAATCATGTGCATTAGCTCTTTTTCACAAATATATCATAAAACACAAGAAAACACACACAATTTGTTCTCAAATATAGCTAAGCATGGGGGGCTAATAAATGCGTAAATATGCCCTTTATCAACACCACACTTATACTATTGTTCGCCATGGAACAATCTACTACTTCCCCACTCAAATTCTACCAAAAAATTCACTCTACGAATAGGTCTACTTATACTTAAGGTCAATAGACAAGTTTAGCAAGCTCCAACAATCCACTTAGTATACATGTAAGATCAATATTAAAAAGTCAAAAACCGAAATCATTTAGCTTCTAGAACTAACTCAACAAAATATATTCGGGACAACATGAATTATATGCAATTTATCAATCAATATACAGCAAAATATTACCATTATGTGACCCTTACACTTTGGAAAGATGCCCTTTCACTCACAAGATATATAACAATATTAGAATACCCTAAAAACCTTAAGATTAGACCCGAGGGTTGGAACGAAGAAAATAGGATTTTCTATACCAGGTCATAAGATGAGTCATCCAGTGAACCATGAGGTGCACCATGAGTTGCTAGGTGAGTCGTGGAATGGAGAATGGACTTGGTTGGATTTTTGGGTTGGGGGCTAACCACGGGTGAAGCCACGAGTCGTGGTCAAGAGTTTGACTTGGATGTTGAAGGTTTTCCAGTGCTCCCAACGACTGGTCACCATGAGTCGTCGGGTACACCATGTGTCGTGGTGTCCCTCTTGGTGACCACTGATGATAAGCTTCTAGTGCTGGAAATAAGAGTAGACCATGCATTGTGGTCCTTGACGATGAGTCGTCCAGTCCCTTGTTGGGACTGCCAGTGTGTATTTTCCTATGAATTTATTGAGGAATTTTCTATAATTTCTAAGTTCCTAAGACCTAAACTACGTAATTTTAAGCTTATATAGGTGTGTTTTAAGAGGGGTTAACTCATTCAGAACCTATTCCTCTCCATGCATGCAAGCCTAGTAGTTTCTAAAGGTGATCAAGCTTAGGATTCATCAAGTTCTTCCCCAAATTCCTTTGGGCATTCAAGAGGGTTGTGTAATCAGAATTTCCCAGGTATGTAGGGTTATGAATGGGTGTATCCATCCACTTCCATTCCCAATCCCTCTTCAAAAATCATGTGATTTCAAAGTTGATGAATCTATGGGGTTTTAACCCAACTTGTGGATTCTCTAAATATGTATCATAGGTATTCTCTATGCATGTTTCTAATGTTCTCCCCCTTAGATTTAAGCCATCATTCTGAGGCTCTTGAACATTTCTCAAGGTTGGGACTAATTCACTAACTTGTAGCTCCCCCTTTCACCTCTAACTATCACAGCCAGTCTTATATTAACAGTTATTCACATCATACATCGACAACCTTCTCAACAACAACCACAAGCTCCTTATTTAATACTGGGGTTCTTGGGCTTGCGACATACAAAGAGTTGTGCAAGATTCACAACATACCTATGGCCACTATTGGCGACTTGCCCTTATCCTAGTGTGTTGTTACGGCATAGGAATGATTTTGACGATGTCCGCCACCCCGGCTAGATGATGCACCCTGCTAAATGGGCGGGCTATTAGAGCTACTGAAGAGATGGATGAAGATCTACTCTCGCCTCACTTTGCCGCTACGTAATCTTGGTGCTTATGGCCCGATTGGCCGCACCAGAAACAAACATCCGATCCAGGTATACATTCTCCCAAGTGGTGCTTCCCACAGCTGGTACATATCGGATACGTAATCTCCCTTACTCTAGGTTTGTACGGAAAACTGACTATCAAAAATGTTGAGGCTGTCGATTTCTGCTGGGAAAGTGAGCGGTGTCCACCACATGTCCTTGGCGAAGAGAACTCTGAATCTCCTATCCTGACCCTCTTGGCCTCTCTCTCCTTTTTTTCCTTCACCCGCTCCACCTCCATTTTTTGTTGCACGAATATCACCAAATGTGAGAAGTCTATATCCCTGTGCAATATGGCAATCCTGCACTTTTTAATCAAGGAGTCTGACACTCCATTCACGAACTTGCTCACTCGGGCCCTCTGGTCCACTACCATCTCCGGGGCATACTTGGATGACCGGGTAAATTCCAACGCATACTCTTGAATTGTCATGTAATTCTGTTTCAGGTTGATGAACTCTGCCGCCTTAGCCTCTCTCAACTCTATAGGGGAAAACCTATCCAGGAACGCAGTCTTAAATTCATCCCAACCCATGGGGCCTGCTCCAATCCCTCGACTGTCTCTCTACTAACAAAACCATATATAAGAAACTCCTTTTAGCTGGTAGGAGGCTAAGCCTGCGCTCTCAATTCTCTTCACCCCCATGATGTGGGTAATCTTATGAATTTCTTCCAAGAACTCATACGGGTCCTCGTCTACCTTTGTCCCCAAGAACTCGGGTGGGTTAATTCGGAGAAAATCCCTCACCCTTGTCGCCGCTGCATTCCCATTCTGGGGAATACTAGACATTGCTTACTGATTAATCTGGGCAGTCACGGCCTGTGCCAACATATTAAGAGCTTCCCGAAACTCGGCATGGGTAACATGGTTGTCCACCGGGTTCGCCGGGGCTGGTGGTACCTGCTGGTGGTTATTACCATTTCTCCTTCCATTTGCTCGTCTAGGAGGCATTATCTGCGAGCGCGTATAGCACGAGTCAGGGAAGGAACTGTTTAGGGATTCATACTCTACGTACGATAAGAATCATGAAGAAAAGGGAACATTCCTAAAATGTCTCGTAGCCTCCTCGTCATGAGTATGGCACGCTTCACACCCATGAAGAAGACTCTACTTAACGCGGCTTTCAGGCAACCTACAATACTTTAAACATTTGCTCTGATAGCAAGTTTGTCACGACCCGAGTTTATATCCTATTCGTAACACGGGACAAGGAACCCCAAAAGGCTCCAAGTTGACCCATGGAATAATCATAGCACATCACTTAACACTAGAAACAACTATCAACATAAATGAGTGGAAGCTAACTGCAAGAGTCTAATAAGGAGTCATAAGAACAATTGTAACAACATTTTGTTACAATGTTGAATCTATCTAGACAAGTCTGAAAGCCTTCTACTAAACTTATGAGTTGCTGGGACAAGCCCCCAGCTAACTCCTAAAATATGAAAACTGAAACATAACGAAAATGTAAACATAAAGCATGTCCTCGGGAGATGAGGACTCACCACTAGCAGCTGAGAGTGAATGAAGCATATCTATCCACGGGGCTGAGTTTGGAAACCTGGACCTATATCATGAAATGATATAGCACAAAAGGCATGCGTTCAGTACTTGGAATGTACTGAGCATGTGGGATAACATAAATAATTAAGTATACAAATATACGATAAGGAAATAACAAAGTACATCGACATAACTGATTTAACATACAACAATCCTCTTATGAGTCACATACACACACACACACACACACACACACACATATATATATATATATATATGAAACTTTCTTTTGGATCTCATGTTCTGAAACATCATCGAACTCATGCATAAGG
>JACEIK010003309.1:119857-135848 GCA_018107945.1 Datura stramonium | reverse complement strand
CTAGCCAGGCACCAGATGTGCTTAGGCTCACCAGTTAGCAGTCCAGGTCCTACTAGGGCACCAGGTGCCAGTCATACCCCCAAGGCGGGGCGTGACAGCTGTAGGATCTTAGTCTCAGCTCCGTTAGCCGGTAGTTCACCGAAGATCTCAGCTATTCCAGTTGGCGAATCCTCATCATTCGAAGACGGAGATTTATTACTTCAGTTATACTTTTCTTCCTTTTTATTTAGATTTGGAGTTAGCTGGGGGTTTGTCCCAACAGCTCATCAGTCATAGTGGCTTTCAGACGTGGATTGGTTTTTATTAGACTTGTAGCTTTGTTTCGATATTTTCAAGTACTGATATTTTGCTTTAAACTTCCGCTAATGCCAGTGTATGATAGATCAGGGGTGGACTTGGGGTCACTTGTGACTTCAAGTACTGTGTTTTGTCCAGGGTGTAAACTCGGGGCATGACAAACTTGGTATCAGACTACTAGGTTTAAAGTATCCTTAGATGTCTGAAAGCCGCATCGAGTAGAGTCCTCTTCATGGATGTGAAGCGCGCCACACTTATGACGGAGAGGGTACGAGATGTTATTAGGAAAATTCCCTTTATTTCATACACCTTATCGTGCATTTAAATGCAGTTCTAGAATCATTCTCCTAACTCATGCTCTGCTTCGTTTAAGTGAATTATGCCTCCACGATGTAGTAACAGAAGGAGGGCCAGTAATGCCCAGCAGCCTGCACTACCAGCCCCAGCAGCCCCTCAAGATGACTCGGTATCTATTGTAGAATTTAGGGCGGCCATTCAGCTGCTCTCCCAAACTGTTACTAACCAGGTGAACCAATAGGTGGTTCTAATAAAAAACAACGATTCCGCAGCAGCTGCCCGAGTGCAAGATTTCACCAAGATGAACCCTCCAGACTTTTATGGATCTAAGGTAGGAGAGGAACCAATGGGATTTTTGGGCGAGATTAAGAAGATCACCCGAATCATGGGTTTCAATACCTCAGAGAGTGCCGACTTAGCTTCCTACCAGCTGAAAGGGGTAGCCCAGGTCTTGTACGAGCAGTGGAAGCAGGACCGTGGAGGAGTTCACTATAGCATTCCTAAACAGATTTCTCCCTTGAGAGCACAGGGAGGCCAAGGTAGCGGAGTTTATGAACCTGAGACAGGGAAATAGGACAGTAGAAGAGTATTCTCTCGAATTCACCAGTTTTTCCAAATACGCTCCAGAGATGGTACCTGAGCCAAGGGCTCACATTCTAAAAATTTTAAATGGGGTGTCGAACCTAGTCCTCAAAGAGTGCAGGACAGTGATCTGATCAAGGATATCGACCTCTCCAGTTTGATTGTCTATGCCCAGCAGATTGAGGCCGAAAAACTGAGGGACATGGAGAGAAAGAATAAGGGGACAAGTACTAGACAATTATATTATGGCCACCAGAGGTCTGGCAGTAACAACCATCGAAGCAGCAGCAGAAGCAACGGGATCCAACGACCAGCTCAGCCAGCGCCCCTACCTTTCGATCCCGCCAGGATCAGAGGGGTGGAGCATCTAGCTCTCAGACTCAGAGTTACAATTCCAGTAATAGGTATCCAGCTTGCCCCAATTGCGGTAAGAAGAACCCAGGAGAGTGTCTTCAGGGTCGAGAGGGCTATTTTGGTTGTGGATAGCTTGGGCATCGGCTTAGGGAATGCCCGTTAGTAAGACGGGGGAGATCACAATTCACTACCTCAGTAGATCCAGCAAGCCGACCAGCTCAGCAGGCAAACACATCAGGTACGGAGGACGGTCAACTCTAAAACTGTTTTTGTACATTATCATCTCGTCGGGATCAGGAGAACTCACCGAATATGGTCATGGGTATGTTATGTCTTTTCCATCTAGATGTATATGCCTTTCTTGATCCGGGGCCATACTATCATTCGTGACTCGCTACGTAGAAGTTTAGCTGGATATCAATCCAGAAGTCCTCTCAGAACCCTTCTCGGTCTCCCCCCCAATTGGTGTTTCAATCAGAGCCAGCCGGGTGTATAGAAATTGTCCAATCTCAGTCCTCAATAAAGTCATTCCAGCTAACCTTGTAGAGTTAGACATGATCGACTTCGACCTCATCCTTGGCATGGATTGGTTACACTCTGGTTATGCCTTAGTCGACTGTAGAACTAGGGTCATCAGGTTTCAGTTCCCAAATGAGCCATCTTTGGAATGGTCGAGCAGTAGTTCAGCGCCAAGGGTAGGTTTATTTCCTACCTTAAGGCCAGGAAGCTTATTTCTAAGGGATTTATTTACCATCTAGTTCGGGTCAAGGATTCTGACTCTGAGACCCCAACTATCCAATCAGTCCCTGTTGTCAGCGAATTTCCAGATGTGTTCCCCGAAGATCTTCCCAGAGTTCCTTCTGAATGGGAAATTGACCTCGGCATAGACCTTATTCCAAATACTCAGCCCATCTCCATCCCACCTTATAGAATGGTTCCGACTGAACTTACAGAGTTGAAGGAGCAGCTAAAAGATCTTCTTGATAAGGGTTTTATTAGACCCAGCATCTCTCCCTGGGGTGCTCCAATGCTATTTGTGCAAAAAAAAGATGGTACCCTCAGAATGTGCATTAATTATCGTCAGTTGAACAAGGTCACAGTCAAGAACAGGTATCCCCTACCTAGAATTAATAACATGTTTGACCAACTTCAGGAAGTCAGTTGTTTCTCCAAAATAGATCTTAGGTCGGGGTATCATCAGCTAAGAGAGTGTGACATACCGAAAATAGCTTTAAGAACTTGGTATGGTCTGGTTATGTCCTTCGGACTAACAAATGCCCCTGCAGCCTTTATGGACTTGATAAACAGAATCTTCAAGCAGTATCTGGATATGTTCGTCATTGTATTTATCAACGACATTCTGGTATACTCCATAAATGAGGAAGAGCATGCTAATCACCTGAGGATAGTTCTTCAAACACTCAGAGACCGCCAGTTGTTCGCCAAGTTCAGCAAGTGCGAATTCTGGTTGAAGTTCGTGACTTTCCTGGGTCATGTGGTCTCGGGTGAGGGTATTCAGGTTGATCCTCAAAAGATAGCAGCAGTGAAAGACTGGCCCAAACCCACCTCCCCAACTGAAATAAGAAGTTTCTTGGGTTTGGTCGGTTATTACCAATTTGTGGAAGGTTTTCTTCTATAGCATCTCCACTGACTAGGCGAACTCAGAAGAAGGTGAAATTCCAGTGGTCAGACGCGTGTGAAAAGAGTTTCCAGGAATTAAAAACTCGACTCACTATCGCTCCAGCGTTGACACTACTGGAAGGATCAGATAGGTTTGTAGTATATTGCGACGCATCTAGAGTTAGACTCGGTTGAGTTCTAATGCTGTAGGGAAAAGTGATAGCCTACGCCTCCAGACAGCTCAAGGTTCATGAGAAGAATTATCCAACTCATGACTTAGAGTTGGCAGCAGTAGTGTTTGCATTGAAAATATGGAGACATTACCTATACGGGGCTCACGTTGATATTTTCATCAATCACAAGTAGTATGTATTCATTCAGAAGGACCTCAATCTTCGTCAGAGAAGGTGGTTAGAGCTCCTGAAAGATTATGACATGAGCGTGCTATATCACCCGGGCAAAGCCAATGTGGTGGTTGATGCCCTAAGCAGAGTGTCTATGGGTAGCGTAGCTCATATTGAGGAAGGCAAAAAGGAGTTGGCGAAGGATATTCACAGACTAGCTCGGTTAGGGGTGCATTTGGTTGACTCAGTTGATGGTGGAATGGTTATGCAAAGTGGGTCAGATTCCTCTTTAGTTTTTTAAGTTAAGTCCAAACATGATGAAGATCCCATTTTACTTAAACTCAAGGAAGCAATTCTCAGGAAAGAGGTTGAGGCTTTTTCCAAAGGGGGAGATGGTGTGCTCCGTTACTAGGGTAGATTGTGTGTACCAGACGTTGGTGATTTGAGGTAATAGATATTGGCTGAAGCACACAGCTCGAGATACTCCATCCACCCTTGTGCTACTAAAATATACTGTGATTTGCGGGATATTTACTGGTGGAATGACATGAAGAGAGACATATCAGAATTCGTAGTTAAGTGCCCAAACTGCCTGCAAGTCAAGGTTGAGCATCAAAGACCTGGAGGTACGACCCAGGATATCGGTATACCCACGTGGAAGTGGGAAGAATTAAATATGGACTTTATTACGGGTCTACCTCGAACTCGTCGGCAACATGATTCTATCTTGGTAGTAGTAGACCGGATGACTCAGTCAGCATATTTTCCCCCCTGTTAAAATTACAGATTCAGCTGAGGATTATGCTAGATTTTACATCTGAGAGTTGGTCTGGCTTCATGGGTTGCCATTATCCATTATCTCTAACAGGGGCACCCAGTTCACCTCGCATTTCTGGAAGTCTTTTCAGAAGGGACTTGGCACCCAGGTCAAGCTCAGCACAGCTTTTCACCCGTAGACAGATGGGCAAGCTGAGCAAACTATTCAGACCCTAGAAGATATGTTGAGAGTGTGCACGATCGATTTCAAGGGAAGTTGGGATGACCACTTGCCTCTTATCGAGTTTGCGTACAATAATATTTATCACTCCAGCATCCAGATGGCCCCGTTTGAGGCATTGTATGGTAGAAGGTGCAGGTCTCCTATTGGATGGTTTGAGGTTGGTGAAGCTACAATAATCGGGCCAGACTCAGTTCATGAAGCTATGTAGAAGGTACAGCTCATCAGAGAAAGATTGAAAACAGCTCAGAGCCACTAGAAATCTTATGCTGATGTAAGGAGAAGAGATTTGGAGTTTGCTGTGAATGACTGGGTTTATCTGAAAATTTCACCCCTGAAAGGGGTGATGAGGTTTGGCAAGAAGGGAAAGCTCAATCCGAGATATGTAGGATCCCACAGAATTCTGAGGCGAATTGGCAAAGTAGCCTATGAGCTAGAATTACCTGCAGAGTTGGCTTCTGTGCACCCAGTATTCCATGTGTCACTATTGAAGAAATGCATTGGTGATCCAACTTCAATTGTGTAATTAGAGAGTGTAGAAATAAAGGATAGCCTCTCATACATGGAGGTTCTCGTCCATATCCTTGACCGTCAGGTTTGTAAGCTGAGGAACAAGGAGGTAGCTTCAGTCAAAGTCTTATGGAGGAATCAGCATGTTGAGGCCGAAGCCGAAGCAGATATGATGGCTAGATACCCACACTTATTCTCTACTGGCTTTGTTACAGCTTGAGATATCAGTTTTTCCCTAGAACTCTATTTAGTTTTCATGTTCAGTTCATGTGTTCAAGTTTCTTTTATGTATATGTGTATGATTCGTGAATTCAGTTCAACTATGTAGTTTAAATCAGAGGTAGTCATTCCATCAGTTTTCGATTTAAATAATCGGTATATGAATATGATAATTGCATCTCTCTACTTTTCTGTGTGTTTCCCAACATTTGAGGATGAATGTTCCCAAGGGGGAAATATTTTTATACCCTTGGAATCCCAAAGATCAGATCCGGGTATCAGGACGGGTCGTGAGTTTGACCTGTGAGAGCAGCCCACGAGTCGTGATATGACTCGTGGGGAAGCCAGGTGAGGAGTTTGGAAACTTGAGAAATGAGGTCCCCACGGGCATGACCACGACTCATGGTCAGGCCCCACGAGTCGTTAGGTCAGTCATGGGGTGTGTGAGTAAGAAAAGAGAAGGAAGAGAGGCAATGTACTTGACGGGAGGAGCCCACAAGTCATGGCCAGTCACCACGATTTGTGGGGAGGGTCGTGGTTAGTTAGTTGAAAAATGATTGGTTTTGAGGCAGTGTACACCACGGATGGTGACCACGAGTCGTGGTCACCCAGTGACAAGTCGTGAAGTCATCTGTTATGAACCCTGGAGACCTGATGAGTAGTGTACTTTACGGATAAAACCACGAGTCATTGTTAGAGGGGACGATTTGTTAGGTCAGTCATTGGGACTACCTGACAGTTATTTCCTGCGATTTTCCTAAGAGTACTTTGTTAAATTCCTAACCTCATAGATCCTAAACTAAGTCGTTTTGAGTTATTTTAAGGGGATTTAGAGGGGGAAAACGGTTTTTCCCCTCATTCCCACTCATCTTCAGAAAATATACCATAAGATTTCCTCTCAAGAAGCTCTCAAGCAAGACTAGGGTTTCATCCATTGCAGAAGTCCAAGCTTCCTTCTCCAAGGAAATTCTAACTCAGGTATGTGGGAATTCACAAGGGCATAATTCTTCCCTTGTGTCCTCCAAAATCCTTCTCTAGTTTCTCTATAAAATCCTAGCCCTGAGATTTCGAATGTGAAGAGAATATATGCCACTTTTCTCTGAATTCAAATAGAATGATATTCATTATTACCTCAGATATGATTTCTATCAGTTCATGTTTAAATTGATGTTATTCCCGTAAAAGCGAATCCTAGCCCTGCAGATTTTTGAATGTTAAGAAATTCTTGGTAATGCTTCATTTAATCCATGTGGAATTATTATGTTATGTTAATTATGGATATTTCCACTAGTTAGTGACAGTATTGATGCTTATCCCTGTACATTAAGTTTAGCCCTAGTCTTCAAGAGTAGAAAAGACTAGAACCTTGCTAAATTGATTAATCTCGAAATTTTCCTGATTATAGCAGTGTGGTGAATTCCCATATTATTTTATATGCTAATTTCTTAGTCAGATACATGATTTCCTAGCTTTAGTTAAAATGTGAGAATACTCAGTGTCAGTCAGAAATATCAGCTGATCAATTTGACTATAGAATTTCTCGAGGTATCAGTATAACCTCCCAGTTATCAGAATAAGATTTAGAATTCAATTTATTTGTCCACTAGGCGGTCATGACACTTTAGATATGTAGCTCTGACTAGCCTTAGGACCCCAGTTCAGATTACAGTTTTTCTTAGACGGTTACGACGCTTCTAGATAAGCAGCTCTGACTAGTCTAGAACCCAATTTCAAAATTTGGTCCGACAAGACTCTCAAGGTACTTTCAGATATGTATCCCTAACTAGTCTTGGACCCCAGTTTCGAGCTATCACCTTAGTATTCAGTCTAGGATCATCCAGTGGGAGTAGGACTTAACACCGAGCGGACCGGGGTTCCAGTGCACCTAGGTTCCCAGAACTACGTTGCCAACATAGGTTTCAGTATTTATTGGCCTGATTGGCCCCAGACTTTTGTTATCACCCAGTTCATGCATTTATACCCTGGAAAGGTATATTGGTTCCTATCGGTGGGGTTTATATATCAGACTCCACATCCAGCTCATGTGTTTACATGTCGATTATAGACTCTCCCACTAGTCAGTTCAGTCTAGTCTCAGTCCAGTTCAGTTCAGATCAGTATTCCAGACTTAGAACGCGCTTTGACCATCATACAGGGTCTAACAGACCATCTCAGTATTACAACTATTCAGATCAGTAGCGTTAGTTGGTCTTACATGTCTTTCAGTTCGGCATTTCTCTTATTATTTATTCTATTGTGTTATGTTCCTCCCACTTACTTAGTACATTCAAAGTACTGATGTATACTTTTATGCTGTATCATTTTATGATAGACCTGCAGGATCTCAGTCTCAGCTCTGTTAGCCGGCAGTTCACCGAAGATCTCAGTTATTCCAGTTGGTGAGTCCTCATCCTTCGAGGATGGAGATTTATTGCTTCAGTTATACTTTTCTTCCTTTTTTAATTAGATTTAGGGTTAACTGGGAGTTTTTCCCAACAGCTCATCAGTCATAGTGGCTTTCAGACGTAGATTGGCTTTCAGACTCAGATTGGTTATTATTAGACTTGTAGCTTCGTTTCAATAATTCAAGTATTGATATTTTGCTTTAAACTTCCGTTGTACTATATTACTCAGAATGCCAGTGTATGATAGCCCAGGGGTTAACTTAGGGTCACTTGTGACTTCAAGTACCGTGTTTCATCCAGAGTATAAACTCGGGGCATGACACCTCAACACTGATAGAATCAGGCAATTTGGATAATTAAACACTTATGCAAGACTCTAGGTTTTCTGCATTCAAAATCTAGGGCTAGAATTCACTTTACAGGAACAAGCATCAATATAGTCACAAACTGGTGGAAACATATCTACACTAAACATGAATAATATTCCACATGAATTAGATGATATCTAGCCAACAACTAAATTCACATTCGATAACTCAAGGACTAGAACTGATAGAGAAAATATAAAAGGTTTTGGGGACACAAGGAAAGAACTATTCCCTTGTTAAATTCCACATACCTGATAAACAATTTCTGGAGAAACTCCCTTGAGAATCGAAGAAGATGTCGAATGCCCTAGCTCTGCTCTTGTTGCTTCCTGGCTGTTTTCTATGCTTTAGACTTTGAGGGGAGGAGTGGAATAAAGGGGAAAATGTCGCTCTACCCCTTTAACTCCCTCCTAAATGAGTCAAAAACAATGGGTTTAAGATAAAGAGACTGGGAAGTTACAAAAATGACCCTGGAATAAGTTTTAAAATCTGTCAGACAGGATCCAACGAGCCACAAAACGGGTCGTTGGTCAACACCACGATCTGTTGGAACCCACCATTGGTCTTGGGTCCAAAAACCATGCTCACTGGAAAGGGACCATGAGAGAATACCACGACTCATTGGAACAACAAACGGGTCATTGGTACCTCTCACTGTTACTGGTAGAGAAATTGGGCCCTAAGACAACAAACAACACAATGACTCATTGGTTGAACCAATGGGTCATCACATCGACTTGTGGTCTACACTATTAGGTCCTGGGACTAGGCTACAGGTGGTAGCAACGGCTCGTTGGTAGGAACCACGAGACATTAGTTCCTTTTGTTGCCCCTGGGAAGAGTTCGATAGGTTTCTGAACTTGGGATCCAACAGACGATAGGACGGCTCGTTGTTTCCACCAATGGGTCATCCTATGCCTCGTTTTCCCAAAAAGGAATCTTCTATGCTGGCAACGACTCATACAACAGCCCGTTGGAGCTTACCACGACCCCTTGTATGGATCGTTCTGCAATAAAATTTTCTGATTTCCCCTAGTTCTTCTTGCAAGGTCTGATTTTGGTTTAGAAAAGTTTCGGGGTGTTACAGTATCATATACTCGTGGTGAGAATCAGATTCAGATACTTGGCACTCTCAGGGCACAATGTGATTGCACGGGTCGCACCACTATGGTATGAGTCGTATGAGGGACCCGTAGGTTGCCATTCAGAGATGCCATCTGTCATAAGCCTAAACCATGAATGCCACCTACAACTCATAGTAACACATCATGAGTCATACCATCTTCCCATACTTGAGATATCCAGAAGCTACAGATCATACCACGAGAGCAAACCACAACTCGTAGCATTATTCTACAACTCGTAGTTCATCCCAAAGGCAGCGGTCCCTTAATTATATAAATACTTTTCTTTTATTTTTTATTATGAGAGTCAACACTTTTGATTGTATTTGTGTTTTTGGAGTTTCCCAACACCACTCGAAGAACAATATACACGAAAACCTTGAGAAAACCTCATCATTGTGTTCTTGATTTTCAAAGTTTATAGTGCAATTGATCATTGGGCTTTATTCCTTCAATATTGTAAGTTATTAATTATGATTTCTTGTTTGCAATTATGAGTAACTAAAACCTCCACAACTAGAGTTGTGGGAACCATGGTGAAATAACAAATTAGGGTTATCACAATGTGGTCCCAAACTAATACTGATGCTTCTATTGCTCTTCTCTTTATGTCAATTGATTCTTAATGGTGTGCAACGTTTGGATTAGCCTGTATTCTCTTCTTGCTTGAACCTAGAGAAGTAGAGATTAGGAAAAGAGAAAGATAAAAAAGCCTTGAAATTAATTTTTAGTAAATAACTTGAGTGGCGGTCGCAGAAAAGTTAATTTGAAATTATTGATAAAGGTTAGTTGGAAGCACTCATGAGACCTAACCCGGTGATTGAGTATAGTCATCTAATAGGGGCGAATCATCTGTTTGGATTAATGTAGTTTATCAATTCTGCAGGCTAAGTAATGAAATAGATCACAAGTTTAATAAACTGACCTAGTTAAGAAGCCATGGAGAATACTTCCCCTATTAACTACATATAGGATAATAACACCATTCCACAATACTGTCATTTAATTATTTCTCTTAAAACTCCATTAAGAAATAATTGAACTAAAAGTGTAAATACTAGCATTAATCAATATCTTGATCATATTCCTTGTGGGATCGATCTCAACCTTAGTTAGGTTCTTTATTGACAACGACCGCGTTATACTTCATTTGAGGTATAATTTGAGCACTATCAGCTGGCAACTCCAACACATAGGCCATATTGCCAATGCGCCTCAAAATCCTGTAAGGACCAACATATTAGGGACTAAGCTTCTGCTTCTTGCCAAACCTCATCACCCCCTTTCATGGGTGACACCTTCAAAAATACCCAATCATCAATAGTGAACTCAAGCTCTCTCCTCCTTACATCCGCACAGGATTTCTGATGACTCTGAGCTATTTTTAGCCTTTCTCTAATAAGCTAAACCTTCTCCGTAGCCTTATGAACTGAATTTGGACCTATCAATGTAGCCTTCCTACCTTAAACCATCCAATAGGTGATCTACATCTCCGCTGATAAAGAGCCTCAAATGGAGTTGTCTGAATGCTGGAATGGTAACTTTTATTGTCGGCAAAATCTATGAGAGGTGAGTGATCATCCCAACTACCCTTGAAATCCATCACGTAATCTCTCAATATGTCCTCTAAAGTTTGAATGGTCCGCTCAGTCTAACCATCTGTCTGTGGGTGAAAAGTTGTGTGAAGCTTCACCTGAGTACCAAGGCCCTTCTGAAACAATCTCTAAAACTATAAGGTGAACTAACTACCCCTATTAGAAATGATGGACAAAGGGACTCCATGCAACCTAACTAACTCCTAAATGAAAATTCTAGCATAATCCTCGATTGAATCTGTAGTCTTAATCGGCAGAAATGTGTGACTTAGTCATTCGGTCTACAATCACCCATATAGAATCATGTTGTCAGCGTTTACAAGGAAAACCTCTAATGATGTCCATGTTTATCTATTCTCACTAACAAGTAGAAACGTTGATATCTTGATTCATACCTCCAGGTTTTTGATGCTCAACCTTAACTTGTTGGCAATTCGGACACTTTCCACAAATGCTACAATATCTTTCTTCATCCAATTCCACCGATAGACTTCCTATAGATCACAGTACATCTTGGTGGCACCTATATGGATGGAATAATGAGTTATGAGCCTCTCTCAACATCTTCTCTCTCAAGTCATTCATATCCGGAACACACAATCAGCCCCGATATCGAAGTACACTATCTCCTCCTTGGGAGAAAACCTCCACCTTTTGACTCTGGATAGCTTCCTTCAACTTAACTAAGATAGGATCCTCATCTTGATTTGCCTTAACCTCCACACCAATGAAGATTCCAATCTATTCTAAACAATGACGCAATCATCTGATGAATCTATAAGGCGACCCCCTAAGAGAGCAAGCCTATGGACATCTATGCCAACTCTTTCTTTCCATCTTCCACGTGAGTCTCATTCCCCATGTATAACATGCTAAGATCATCAACAACTATGTCGGACTTGCCTATATGATAAAGAACACTCATGTCATAGTCCTTGAGAAGCTCAAGTTATCTCCTTGCTGCAAATTCAAGTCCTTCTGACTAAACACATGCTGAAGGATCTTATGGTTCGTGAACATATCAACATGCACTCCATACAAATAGTGCCTTTAAATCTTCAAGAAAAATGCCACAGCTGCTAACTTAAGGTCATGTGTCGAGTAATTCTTCTCATGAGCCTTAAGCTGTCTAGAAGAATCGCTATCACCTTACCATGCTGCACTAACACACACTTGAGGCCAATTCTAGAGGCATCACAATACACTAAAAAGTTGTATGTGCCTTCTGGTAGGGTTAAAATTGGAGCTGAAGTGAGTCAAGTGTTTAACTCCTGAAAACTCTTCTCACAAGCATCGGACTACTGAAATTTGGCCTTTTTCTGAGTCAAGTTGTCTTTCTTTCATTTTTGTTATGGAAAGTGAAAGTCATTTTGTTTAGTACGAGATTGCTTCACACCTCGCGGTGCTTACACCTCTCGCCTATCGAAGTTCTATTCAAAAACCAACCTAGTCAAAGGTGAGGCAATGAATGAAAATACTTCTACAAATCTCTTGTAGTAGCCAACTAAACCCAAAAAGCTTCTAATGTTGGCAGGAGTGACAAGTCTAGGCCAGTTCTTCACCGCCTCAATCTTTTGAGAGTCGACCTGCACACCTTCACTAGAAACCACATGACCAAGAAATGCAACTGACTTCAGCCAAAACTCACACTTATTGATTTAGAAATACCTGACGGTCCATAAGAATCTGTAATACAATCTCAAATGAGCAGCATGCTCCTCCTCACTCCGAGAGTATACTAGGATATCGTCTATGAAGACAATGACGAATATATCCAAATATTGCTTGAACACCCTGTTCGTCAAATTTATAAAAGCTGCAGGAGCATTCGTTAGTCCAAAACACATAACTACAAACTTGTAGTGATCATAACAAGTTCTAAAGGTTTTCTTTGGAATGTTGCACTCTCTAACTCTGAGCCAATGATAGCCGAATTTGAGATCTATCTTTGAAAAGAAACTAGCTCCCAGAAACTGATTGAACAAGTTGTCAATTCTGGGAATGGGATACTTATTCTTGATTGTGGCTTTGTTCAACTGCAGTAGTCGATACACATCCTGAGAGAATCATCTTTCTTCCACACGAAGAGGACTGGAGCACCCCACGAGGACTTACTAGGCCTTACTCTTATCTAAGAGATCCTTCAACTATTCTTTCAACTCTTAAGCTCAGCAGGAGCCATTCTATAAGGACGAATGGATATGGGTTGCATATTAGGGAGGAGGTCTATCCCAAAATCAATCTCCTTCTCAGGAGGGACTCCTGGTAGATCATATAGGAACACTTCTGGATACTCACAAATAACTGAGATTGACTGGAGAGCTGGGGTCTCATATGTAGAATCCTTAACCCGAACTAAATGATATACACAATCCTTGAAAATCATCTTCCTATCCTTAAGGTAGGAGACAAAGCAACCTATAGGCACTACTAAACTACTTTTCCACTCTAGGACTAGTTCACCAGGAAATCAAAACTCTACTATTCAGATTCTACAATTGATTGAAGCACAACAAGTGTATAACCAATCCATACGAAAGATAACATCAAAGTCGTCATATCTAACTCTACTAAGTCGGCTGAAATGACTTTCTAGAGAATTGTAATAGGGAAATCTCTGTAGTCCCCATGCTAAAACTGACTCACTGATAGGAATAGAGATTGAGAAGGATTCTAAGAGGATTCTAGGATAGACACAGAAACTGATAGCAACATAGGGAGTCACGATTGATAATGTGGCCTCTAGATCTAGCAATGCATAAACATCAAGATTGAAAACTAATAACATATCCATGACCGCATCTAGGAACTTTTCTAGTTCTGGCATGATGAAAGTGCATAGAAGTAGTCCTGGCAAAGTTCAACACTGGCACTAGATGGTACCCTACTGGGATAAGCGAGTTGCTAGAGCTGCTTGAGAGGTGGGTAGGGCACGGCCTCTACCGTCACCCTGTCCGACTGAAGGACAATCTCTAAGTCAGTTACCGAGCTTAATACACATGAAACAAGGCATCCAAACCAACCAAGCACTGAGAGTGGTTCCTACCACACTTCTTTTAAGTTGGGAATATGCGTCCTCCTGACATGCTCCCCTGAGTCTTAGATCTTGATGCTCTACCCCTTTGATCACCTCTAGTCTTGGATGGCACGCTAGCTAATGACGGAGCTGGGGTTAATAACCTCTGATTGGACTGTGAGAGATGTCCACCATATGACCTCTGTTGAGAATACTCAAAGTTTCTTGTCCTATTCATCTTTGTCTCTCTCTCCCTCTCCTTCAACTTCTCCTACTCTATCTGCTGGGCATAAATCATAAGTCGAGTGATATCCATGTCACTGATAAGCATAGTGATCCTATCGTCCTTGACCACCAAATCTGAGACTCCCGGTACAAACTTGCTCATGCGAGCCCTTGGCTCAGCAACCATCTCTAGGGTATGCTTGAACAACTGAGTGAGCTTAAAGACATACTCCTAAACCGTCGTATTGTTCTGCTTCAGATTGATGAACTTTGCTGCCTTTGCTTCCCTCAACTCTCAGGGAAAGAATCTGTCCAAGAAGGTTGTCACGAACTCATCCTAATCAACAGGAACTATACCTACCCCATGATCTTCCTTCCACTACCTATACCATATGTGAGCTACCCTCTTTAGCTGACAGGATGAAAAATATGCACTCTCCTCTCCTGAAACCCCCCATAATCTGAGTAATCTTCTGGATCTCCTCAATGAACTCCTGTGGATCCTCGTCCACCTTAGAATTGTGCAAATCTAGTGTGTTCATTGTGGTGAAGTCTCGCACTCTAGCTACCTAACGATATTTTGAGAACAAATTGTGTGTGTTTTTTTTATTATATACGATATTTGTGAAAAAGTGCTAATGCACATAATTAGATATTTTGAAGGATTAAAATGACGGATTTGGACTTAATTGAGGTTGAAAGAGCAAGTATGCAAACTGGGGTTGAGGGAAAAAGTATAATAAAAGATGGCATCGCACAGGCATAGAAGTGTTATGACCTGCATGCATAGGCAATACTGGCGCGACGGGTAGTGCAGTGCACCGGCATGTTAGCGCTTTGGCCTACGCGGCGTGCAGGCATTTTTTTGGATAGCTAGGATTTCAATCCCAGTTCTACTAGGAATAGAAGCTGCAAAACCCAATCCCGATCTAAGCAGGAAAAATGAAGGCTTAATCTACTACTATATATAATCCTTCTTAATATGCTTTAAGTGTGCAGTTTTTGGATTAAAAAACGCACTATGAAACTTAGTGCAACTTAGTTGAATATTGGTTGGAGAATTTATCAAGTTCTTGTGATTTAATTTAGCTTTGGAGATTTGTTAAACAATTTCATATTATTGTAAGTATTTCATTATAATTTCTATGTTATTGTTTTCACAAACATGAGTAGATAAATCACTTAAGTTAAGGTTGTGAGAATCATGATGGATTAAAGAAAGTAGATAAAAATAAAATAGTAATCTTGAATGGTGAATTGAGTGGACTATTATTCTCTTCGATTTAATATTTAACTGTCTGTATCTTCAACTTGCTCGGTCAAAGAGGTTGAAGTTAGGAAAAAAAATAATAGTAATTTGAGGCTACCAACCCTCATCTAATTAACTTGATTTCAAACCGAGGATAGTTAATCCAAGACTTATGGCAAGGAAAAAATACACACACCTAAAGTCCGAAAGGATTTGGGTGAAATTCATCTATGTAGGTCGAGAGACATTAGATGAACTTAATCGTCAGCCTTACACAAAATTCATCAGGATAGGTCACTAATAAAATAAGCCTACTACGTTATAAAATTATGGGGAACACAATCCTAGTCTTGTCTCAATAATTTGATACACAACTCAGTCATTGTTAAAATTATTTTTTTTCTTTTATTTTCAACCCTCCTGCCTAAATATTGACTACTAGCTAATTTATTCATCATTAACATATAATTTCGTTCCTATTTTCTATGGGATCGACTCCAACCTAGTTGGGTTACTATATTTGATAGTGATCGCCTTTATACTTCATTACGAGGTGTAATTTGAGCGTGATCACTGCTGCAGCACCCCCATTGGTGTTCACGAGTGCAATCGCCTGCTGGTTGACCTGAATCATCATAGCCTATGCCTACATCTGCAAGGCTGCCCTAAACTCAGCACGAGTCACTGAAGAGCCCGCAAGTGTACGGGTCGTACAAGTAATATAGTGGCTCTTTTTAAGAACCGGAATGTCAAACCCAAAAGGACTGGACTACGGGGTAAAACCTTTCC
>JACEIK010003309.1:89186-117974 GCA_018107945.1 Datura stramonium | reverse complement strand
TATATAAAATCACATGAAAATGTATCGAATAGCTTAGAAAACACGACTCATTTAAGTTGTAAAGTGTATCACGGGACCTATATTTTTTCCCGTGATCAGTCACCTGCTCATCCAAAGGGTCTATTGGAGCTGATGGGCCTGGCTGATTCCCATTGTCATTGCTATTTCTTCTTCCATTGGCTATTTGGTGAGGCATTTTCTACAAACGCGTATAGCACAAGTTAGAAGAATAGAGAGTAAACTTTATCGCATGATACAGAATATGAAAGAAGGGAAGTTTCCTAAACATATCGTAATCTCTTCTTCATAAGTGTGGACGCATGTCACACTCATGAAAAAGACTCTACTCAACGTGACTTTCAAATACCCTAGAAATACCTAAACCTGATGCTCAATATGAGATTGAGAACCACGAAAGGCTCTAAGCTAACCTATGGTACGTGCATGTCACGCCCCGAGCCTACACCCTGGACGTAACACGGTACTTGAAGCCACAAGTGACCCCAAGTTAACCCCTGATCTATCATACACTAACATTTTGAGTAAACATGCACAACGGAACTTTTAAATAACAGCTTTATCAGTTTATGAAAATGTAAAGACTGAAAAGTAGAGAAGAAATAATATATCTGAAATACAATTCTAAAAGACAAGTCTGGTCTGAAAGCCAACTACTCAGGAGTTGCTAGGATAGGTCCCCAGATAACTCTAAGTCTAAACAAAACCATATCCAAATGAAGTAAATAAACAAAGCCCTCGAACGAGGAGGACTCACACTCCGATCTACTGAAATGGATTGCTCTGAAACGGAAGTAACTATTTGTGCTGAACCTAAGAACCTGCAGTTGTATCATCAAATGATACAGCATGAAAAGCATGCATCACTACTTTGAATATACTGAGTAAGTGGGAGAAACATACTGAATATAGAGTCTGAACTGAAATGACACGCCATGACCAACAGGTAAACTGAACTGAACTACTGATATAATCTGAAACGGTCAAGACGACCCTTTCTGATGGTCAAGGACATGCCCTAGCTCTGAAACACTGTATCTGAGCTACTACACTGAACTGAGCTGCTTCTTCTGATACTAGACTAGACTGACTAGTGGGAGAGTCAATAACTGACATTTAACCACGTGAGCTAGGCGTGGAGTCCGATGTACACACCCCACCGGTAGGACCCAATATACCTTGCCAGGGTATAAAGGAATAAACTGAGTGATCACAAAAATATATCAGGGGCCAATCAGGCCAAGTAATACTGAAACCTACGCTAGCAACATAGTTCTGGGAACCTGGGTGCACTGGAACCTCGGCCCGCTCGGTGCTAAGTTCTACTCCCACTGGAACACCTAAACTGAACTACTAAGCTAATAGCTCAAAACTGGGGTCCAAGACTAATCAGGTACGAATAACTGCATGTACCCTGAGAATCTTATCGGACCAGATTCTGAAACTGGGTTCTAAGACTGGTCAGAGCTGCTTATCTAGAAGCGTCATAACTGTCTACAGAACAACTAATAACTGAACTAGGGTCCTGGGGCTGGTCAGAGCTAAAACTAAATGTCATGACCTCCTAATGGACCAAATAACTGAAATCTAAATCTGAGTCTGAAAGCTGGGAGGCACCACTGACACCTCAAAAATAAACTAGAGTCAAACTGATCAGTTGACATTTTTCTGGACAACGCTGAGGTTGCTAAAATCTGACTGAAGCTAGACTGACATGATTCTAATTGAGACTAGACTGATAGAGTTTTGTGTTCTAACTGACTAAATTACTAAGCATCTAATAGAGAGCTCATTTATGCCGACAACACGGACAAATTCATAATATAGGGAAACTTCAAGAATTTTGGGAATTTCATTCAACAGAGGCAAAGTCATTCTCATTCATGGGATATTTACCCAACACATACGAATAGCAAGAAAATTCTAGGAATTCAACCCAAGGCATTCTTCATTCACTTGAGGGAATTTAACAAGTAAAAAACATTACTCAAAAATTAGGGCTCAAATTCACTTTTATAACAATACTGACAAATTGATGAGGAACTGATGAAGATTATATTAACAATAAGTATTAAGCATCGTTCTAAGGGAAATCAACGAAAATACACATGAATGTTTCTCATACTCGAAAACTCAGGGCTTAAAACTTATAGAAGAAATTGAGGAGGACTTTGGGGATGCAAGGGAAGGATAATCCCCCTGCTAAAACCCCACATACCTGATGAAGAACCCACGGAAATCTTGAGAAATTGAGGAGAAGAAAGCTGCCCTAGTTCTTGCTCTGAGAATTCTTGAGAGAACTTACGGTCTATTTTTTGAGTGCTTGAGTGGGGAATGAGGAAAAGGACCCATTACCCCCACTAAAACGTCTAAAACTGAAGTCAAAATGACGTGGTTTAATGCTTGGGAGAATAAGAAATTACTAAATAGCCCTTAGAGATTCACTGGGAAAAACTGTCAGGTGTCCATAATGGGTGACCTAACGACTCGTTACCAGGTCCAACGAGTCATTAGGTCCTCCCATCAAGTTCACTAGAAAAAAATTATGCCGACTCCTGACGGGCACATGACAAGTCGTCATGACTGGGAATGACTCGTCGTGTCGTCCGTCGGGTACACTGGTAAGAAAGTTAGAAGGGACTGGAAACGAAGGACTTGACGAGTCGTTACTGCTTATGACGACTCGTGGTGACCTTCCGTCAAGTACACTATAAATTTCTCAAACTTCTGAACTCCGTCTTGGTAACGGGGGACTTAACGAGTCGTAAGGCCTGATAAAGACTCATGAGGCCGTCTGTTAGGAATACTGGTGTAAATTCTTGGAATCTTTCACACGGTTAACCTGACGAGTTGTTGGGTCCCTTAACGACCCGTCAGATTGGTTGTTCTGCAACTTTTTTGCAGTTTTCCATATTTTCTGATTAAAGTCCCGGATATTGATTTTGAGCTTCCGGGGCATTACAATATCTCCCCTTTGGAAACATTCGTCCTCAAATGTCAGAAAACTTATAGAAACCAGAAAAATAACAACCGAGGTATTCAAATACTACTCATACGACTTCAAAACGACCGAAATGACTACCTCCATTTCAGAGAATATAACTGAACTGAATGTTTCTTTTCATAAACACAACCAAAGTCAGAAGGAAAATTAGTTAAATGAACTAAATTTAACAACTAGTTTAGGTCTTAAAATAAAATTCACATATCAAACTGCAACAGAGTCGGTAGAGAACAAGTGTGGGTATTTGGCCCTCATATCTGCTTTGGCCTCCCACGTAGCTCCTTCAACTTGTTGATTCCTCCATAAAACCTTGACTGAAGCTATTTCCTTATTCCACAATCTACGAACCTGACAGTCTAGGATTTGGACTGGTACCTCCTCATAGGTGAAGCTATCTTTGACTGCCACACTATCCAATAGCACCACAGAGGTTGGATCTCCGATACACTTTTTAAAAAGTGATACATGGAAAACTGGATGTACAGCTGCTAGTTCTGAAGGCAACTCTACCTCATAGGCCGCCTCGTCGATACGTCGCAAAATTCTATGGGGTCCCACATACCTAGGACTAAGTTTCCCCTTATTTCCAAACCTCATCACCCCTTTCATGGGCGAAATTTTCAGGTACACCCAATCATCAACTGCAAACTCCAACTCTCTTCTCCGCACATTGGCATAGATTTATGGCGGCTTTGAGCTGTTTTTAACCTTTCTCGGATGAGCTGAACTTTCTGCATTGCCTCATGAACCGAGTTTGGCCCTATCAAAGTAGCTTCACCGACTTCGAACCAACCTATAGGAGATCTACACCTCCTATCATACAATACCTCAAATGGGGCCATGTGAATGTTGGAATGATAGTTGTTGTTGTACGCAAATTCAATAAGAGGCAAATGGTCATCCCAATTACCCTTAAAATCAATCGTGCACGCTCTTAGCATATCCTCCAAGGTTTGTATGGTCCGCTCAACTTGCCCATGGGTCTGCGGATGAAAAGCAGTACTGAGTTTGACCTGAGTGTCAAGTCCCTTCTGAAAAGACTTCCAGAAATTGGAGGTGAACTGAGCTCCCCTCTCTGAAATAATAGCCAATGGCACCCTATGAAGTCTAACTAGCTCCTGAATATAAAGTTTAGCATAATCCTCATCTGAATCTGTGGTTTTGACTGGGAGAAAGTGAGCTGACTTGGTCATCCAATCTACTACCACCCAAATTGAGTCATGCTGTCGGAAAGTCCGCGGTAAACCTGTAATGAAGTCCATAGTTACCTCTTCCCACTTCCACGTGGGTATACTGATATCTTGAGTCATGCCCCCTGGCCTTTGATGTTCCACCTTGACTTGCTGGCAGTTCGGGCACTTAGCTACGAATTCGGCAATGTCTCTTTTCATGCCGTTCCACCAGTAAATGTCCCTCAAGTCGCGGTACATTTTAGTAGCACCAGGGTGAATGGAATACCTTGAGTTGTGTGCCTCAGCCAAAATCTACTGTCTCAACTCACCGATACCTGGCACACACAACCTTCCCTGGTAACGGAGCACTCCATCTCCCCCTTGGGAGAAAGCCTCAACTTCTTTTCTGAGAACCGCTTCCTTGAGTTTAAGTAGAACTGGATCTTCATCTTGTCTGGACTTAACTTCAACTGCCAAAGATGAATCTGACCCGCTTTGCACAACTACTCCGCCTTCGGCTGAGTCTATCAGCTGCACCCCTAACCGGGCTAGTCTATGAACATCCTTTGATAACTCCCTTTTTCCTCCCTCAAAGTGAGCTACACTTCCCATAGATCGCCTGCTTAGGGCATCAGCCACCACATTGGCCTTGCCAGGGTGATACAGCACACTCATGTCATAATCTTTCAGCAACTCTAACCACCTTCTCTGTTGGAGGTTTAGGTCCTTCTGGATGAACACGTACTGAAGACTCTTGTGATCTGTAAATACATCTACATGAGCTCCGTACAAGTAATGTCTCCATATTTTTAATGCGAATACCACCGCTGCCAACTCCAAGTCATCAGTTGGATAATTCTTCTCGTAAACTTTGAGTTGCCTAGAGGCATAGGCTATCACTTTGCCTCACTGCATCAGAACGCAACCAAGTCCAACTCTGGAAGCGTCACAATATACTACAAACCCATATGTTCCTTCTAGCAGGGACAAAACTGGAGTGATAGTGAGTCGGGTCTTTAACTCCTGAAAACTCTTTTCACACTCATCCGACCACTGAAATTTTACCTTCTTCTGAGTTAACTTGGTCAAAGGGGATGCTATAGAGTAGAAACCTTCAATAAACCAACAGTAATAACCCGCTAAGCCCAAGAAACTCCTGATCTCCACCATGTTGAAGATAGTTGTTATAAAATTAATAGAACCTAAAATGGATGAAACACCAGATACATGAAGACTAGAAATTTCTAAATCAACTGCTCCTCCAGAATGGTTGGTAATACCACTTAAGGGCGGATAGACCGTCCACCCCGGTAGGAGAAGTATGTCTGGGCCAATCCTTTACTGCTGAAATTTTATGAGGATCTACTTGTATCCCTTCGCCTGTTACCAAATGACCCAAGAATGATATAGACTTCAACCAGAATTCACACTTGCTAAATTTGGCGAATAGCTGGCGATCTAGGAGGGTCTGTAATGCTAACCTTAGATGATTGGCATGCTCTTCCTTATTTCTAGAGTACACCAGAATGTCGTCAATAAATACGATGACAAACATATCTAGGTACGGCTTGAAAACCCTACTCATTAGGTCCATGAAGGCTGCTGGGGCGTTTTTAACCCAAAGGACATCATCACAAACTCACAGTGACCATACCGAGTTCTGAATGTTGTTTTCGGTATGTCACTTTCTCTAACCCTTAACTGATGGTACCCCGACCTGAGGTCGATCTTGGAAAAGCAACTGGCTCCCTGAAGTTAATCGAACAAATCATCAATTCTAGGTAGGGGTACTTGTTCTGAACTGTGTCCTTATTCAGCTGACGGTAATCTGTGCACATTCTGAGGGTACCGTCCTTTTTAGGCACGAATAGCACTTAAGCAGCCCAGGGAAAGATGTTGGCTCTGATGAAACCCTTGTCAAGGAGGTCCTTTAACTGCTCCTTCAGCTCCTTAAGCTCAACTGGAGCCATTATGTAAGAAGGGATGGAGATGGGCTGAGTGTTTGGAAGGAGATCTATTTCGAAGTCTATTTCCCGTTCAGGAGGAACTCCAGGAAGATCTTCAAGAAATACATCTGGGAACTCACTGACAATTGGAACTGACTGAATGGTTGGGGTCTCGGAGTTGGAATCTTTGAACCGAACCAAATGATATAAATATCCCTTGGAAATGAGTTTCTGGGCCTTAAGGAAAGAAATAAACCTACCCTTAGGCGCTACACTGCTACCTGACCATTCTAATACAGGCTCATCTAGAAACTGAAACTTGACAACTCTAGTCCTACAGTCAACTGAGGCATAGCAGGAGTGTAACCAATCCATGCCTCGAATAAGGTCGAACCAACCATGTCTAGCTCTACAAGATCAGTTGGAATGATTTTATTCAAGACTGAGACTAGGCAGCTTCTACACACCCAGCTGGCCCTAACTGACTCGCCAATTGGGGTGGAAACTGAGAAGGGTTCTGATAGAGCCTCTGGACTGATGCCAAACTGAACTGCTACATATGGAGTTACAAATGAAAGAGTAGCTCCTAGATCTAGGAGGGCATACACGTCTAGGTGAAAGAGACGTAACATACAAGCAACTACGTCAAGTGAACTTTCTTGATCATGACGAGAAGAGAGAGCACAAAAACGATTTTGGCGTTGACTGCCATCTGTACCTGATGGTTGGCCTGCTTAGCTGGTCGACCGACTGGAGTTGATGAGGTAGTGGATTGCGATCTCCCTCGCCCTGCTGATGGGTACTCCCTAATCCTGTGTCCAAGTTGTCCACACCCAAAGCAGCCCTCTCATCCCTGAAGGCATTCTCCTGGGTGATTCCTACCACACTTGGGTCAAGCTGGATACTTGTTTCCTGTACTATGGGCCTGAGAATGAGTGCCAGAAGACCCATCCCTCTGATCGTGGTGGGACTGGAAGTTTCGGGTGCTAGCTGAGCTAGGTGTTGGGCCCCTCTGCTGTTGTTGTTGTGGGCGGCTACCACCGCCAGATCTCTGGTGGACAAAATTTGTATGACCAGTTCATGCCCGCTTGTTCTTACATTCCATATCTTTCATCTTCTTTGCCTCAATCTGTTGGGCATACACAATTAAACTAGAAAGGTCCATGTCCTTGATTAGCATTGCCGTTCTGCAATCTTTGAGGACCAGATTAGATACTCCATTTATGAACTTCAGCATGCGAGCCCTTGGATCGGGCCCCATCTCTGGAGCATCTTTGATAGTCTAGTAAACTCCAGAGCATACTCTTCCACTGTCCGGTTGCCCTGCCGTAGGTTCATAAACTCTGCCATCTTAGCCTCCCTCAACTCTTGGGGAAAGAACCTATCCAGAAAAACTATATGAAACCCCTCCCACTCAACCGGTCCTACTTCTGCTGACCGCCCCTCCTTCCACTGCTCGTACCAAACCTGGGCTACCCCTTTTAGCTGGTAGGCAGCCAGTTCAGCACTCTCGGAGAAGTTGACACCCATGATCCTGGTGATCTTTTCGATCTCATCTACAAAGCCTTGTGGGTCCTCTCCCACCTTTGTTTCGTGAAAGTCTGGAGGGCTCATCCGGGTAAAATTCCGCACCCGGGCAGTAGCTGCAGACCCATTTGTGGCTACTGGAACCACCTGCTGGTTCACTTGGTTGGAACGGTCTGTGCAAGCAACTGAATGGCCACCCTGAGTTTGGCGGTAGACACAGAGTCGTTCTGAGGAACTGCCAAAGCTGGTGGAGCGGGTCTGTTGGCGTTTTCTGCTTTTCGTCCATTTCCACGTCGAGGAGGCATTGTTCACTGAAAGGAAATAGAGCATGAATCAGAAGGGCATTTCTAGAATTTGGACTTTAACGCACGATAAAGAATATGAACAAAAGGAAATTTTCCTAATAACATCTCGTAGCCTCCTCGTCATAAGTGTGGCGCGCTTTACACCCATGAAAAGGACTCTACTTGATGCGGCTTTCAAACTTGCCGAGGATACTCTAAACCTAGTGCTCTGATACCAAGTTTGTCACGCCCCGAGCCTACACCCTGGACGTAACACGGTACTTGAAGCCACAAGTGACCCCAAGTCAACCCCTGGTCTATCATACACTAACATTTTGAGTAAACATGAACAATGGAACTTTTAAATAATAGCTTTATCAGTTTAGGGAAATGTAAAGACTGAAAATTAGAGAAGAAATAATATATTTGAAATACAATTTTGAAAGACAAGTCTGGTCTGAAAGCCAACTACTCAGGAGTAGCTAGGACAGGTCCCCAGCTAACTCTAAGTCTAAACAAAACAATATCCAAATGAAGTAAATAAACAAAGCCCTCGAATGAGGAGGACTCACACTCTGATCTGCTGAAAAGGAATGCTCTGAAACTGAAGTAACTATCTGGGCTGAACCTGAGAACCTGCAGCTGTATCATGAAATGATACAACATGAAAAGCATGCGTCAGTACTTTGAATGTACTGAGTAAGTGGGATAAACATACTGAATATAAAGTCTGAACTGAAATGACATGCCATGACCAACAGGTAAACTGAACTGAACTACTGATATATTCTAAAACGGTCAATATGACCCTGTCTGATGGTCAAGGACATGCCCTAGCTCTGAAACACTGAATCTGAGCTACTACACTGAACTGAGCTTCTTCTTCTGATACTAGACTGGACTGACTAGTGGGAGAGTCTATAACCTACATTTAACCATGTGAACTAGGCGTGGAGTCCGATGTATACACCCCACTGGTAGGACCCAATATACCTTGCCAGGGTAGAAAGGCATGAACTGAGTGGTAACAAAAATATATCTGGGGCCAATCAGGCCAAGTAATACTGAAACCTACACTAGCAACGTAGTTCTGGGAACCTTGGTGCACTGGAACCCCAGCCCGCTCAGTGCTAAGTTCTACTCCCACTGGAACACCTAAACTGAACTACTAAGTTGATAGCTCGAAACTGGGGTCCAAGACTAATCAGGGACGAATAACTGCATGTACCCTGAGAATCTTATCGGACCAGATTCTGAAACTGGGTTGTAAGACTGGTCAGAGATGCTTATCTAGAAGCGTCGTAACCGTCTACAGAACAGCTAATAACTGAACTGGGGTCCTGGGGCTGGTTAGAGCTATAACTGAATGTCATGACCGCCTAATGGACCAAATAACTGAAATCTAAATCTGAGTCTCAAAGCTGGGAGGCACCACTGACACCTCAAAAATAAACTAGAGTCAAACTGATCAGTTGACATTTTTCTTGACAACACTGAGGTTGCTAAAATCTGACTGAAGCTAGACTGACATGATTCTGATTGAGACTAGACTGATAGAGTTTTGTGTTCTAATTGACTAAATTACTAAGCAGTGAATAAAGAGCTCATTTATGCCGACAACACGGACAAATTCATAATATATGGAAACTTCAAGAATTTTGGGAATTTCATTCAACAGAGCAAAAGTCATTCTCATTCATGGGATATTTACCCAACACATATGAATAGCAAGAAAATTCTAGGAATTCAACCCAAAACATTCTTCATTCACTTGAGGGAATTTAACAAGTAAAAACCATTACTCAAAAATTAGGATTCAAATTCACTTTTATAATAATACTGACAAATTGATGAGGAACTGATTGAGATTACATTAACAATAACTATTAAACATCGTTCTGAGGGAAATCAACGAAAATACACATGAATGCTTCTCATACTCGAATATTCAGGGCTTAAAACTTATAGAAGAAATTGAGGAGGACTTTGAGGACACAAGGGAAGGACAATCCCCTTGCTAAAACCCCATATACTTGATGAAGAAACCACGAAAATCTTGAGAAATTGAGGATAAGAAAGTTGGCCTAGTTCTTAGCTCTGAGAATTCCTAAGAGAACTTACAATCTATTTTATGAGTCCTTGAGTGGGAAATGAGGAAAAGGACCCATTACCCCCCACTAAAACGTCTAAAACCAAAGTCAAAACGACGTGATTTAATGCTTGGGAGAGTAGAAAATTACTAAATAGCCCTTAGAGATTCACTGGGAATAACTGTCAGGTGTCCCTAATGGGTGACCTAACGACTCGTTACCAGGTCCAACGAGTAATTGGGTCCTCCCGTCAAGTTCACTGAAAAAATTTCTACCGACTCTGATGGGCATATGACGAGTCGTCATGACTGGAAATGACTCATCGTGTCGTCTGTGGGGTACACAGGTAAGAAAGTTAGAAGGGACTGGAAAGAAGGACCTGATGAGTCGTTACTACTTATGACAACTCGTGGTGACCTTCCGTCAAGTACACTATAAATTTCTTAAACTTCTGAATTCCGGCTTGGTAACGGGTGACTTAACGAGTCGTAGGGCCTAATAACGACTCGTGAGGTCGTCCGTTAGGAATACTTGTGTAAATTCTTGGCATCCTTCACACGGTTGACCTGACAAGTTGTTGGGTCCCTTAACGACTCGTCAGGTTGGTCGTTCTGCAACTTTCTGCAGTTTTTCAGATTTTCTGATTAAAGTCCTGGATATTGATTTTGAGCTTCTGGGGTTTTACAGTGCATTACATAAGAGTATGCATATAATTAAGCAAAAGTAAATCATGAGACATAGTATAAGAGAAAGTCTAAAATATCATAAAACATCTAAACTGAGACATCAAGTCAAACTGTTGAATATCTATACATGATAGTCTGAAAAGCCTCTAACATAAGATGAGTTGAAGGGACAAAATCCCCAAATAGTTCTACTAATTCTGTAACTAAAAAAACAAAGAAAATATGAATTAAACTGCCATACTCAACTGATGAGGACTCACCAATACTGAGCTGAAGTTGGGATAAGCGCGAATCTAGCAACGGGGCTGAGACTGAACATCAGAACCTATATCATGAGATGATATAATATAAAAGTATGCGATCAGTACTTTGAATGTACTGAATATGTAGGATAACTAAAAATATAAGAGTAAGGACAACATCCTAATAATCATGATCATGGTATAGTCATAAAATATGAGTTGTTCATCATAACTGAAGTATAATGACCCAAATTTTTAAAAGCAAAATCATAAAGCTTAACATGTTTGAAATCGTAAGTAAGACTCATAAACTGATCAATAGGTCAAAATACTATAAAATATGATATCATAAATCCTGAACACGAATAACATGAAACATGAGGAACAGCGGGAGATTCTTATAAAAGACTTACTCAATGTGAGCTCATATGGAGCCCAACCTATAACCCTAGTCGGGAGGGTGTCCAAACCTTGTCGAGGATAAGAACCATGAAGGCATGATATCACATATGAGCCCATTCGGGTAGGGGGAACACACTCTGGTGAGGACTCCTATCATACCTACGGTGGCATGTAGTTCCAAGATCTGGATGCATTGAACCCCGGCCTACTCAGTGTTAAGTACTACTCCCAAAACATACATAGTCCTCATAATCATACATGAAACATGGGTTTTGTATGGAATATTTTTTTAAAAATGATGAATATGTAGGTTCCTTAACATACACGAACTAGCCATGAAAACAATGCTGAAAATATAGTCATGATACATAAACTTGAAATTCATGAAATTCATACATATTTGAGTAATTCATGCTAACTTGAAATAGAGGATCATGAGAGTATTTCAATAGAAATCATGTGATCATAATCATAAATCATAGGTAGAATCATGAGAGAATCAAATTCATAAGAGATTCATAGAGTTTTGCATAAAAGGTTCTAACCCTAGAAATTCATGAAAATCATAATGGGAGATTTGAAGGAATTGAAATCATGAAATCGAACTTGGGATTAGACATGAGGGTGAAAGAAATCCCCTATTCATGATCCCACATACCTGGCTTGAAGAATCCTTGAAACTAGCTTGAGACCCAAGAGAAATTGAAGAAGATGAACCCTAGCTTCTTAAGAATCTTTGAGAGCTTTTGATTTGGAATCTACGGTGTTAGGAGAGGAACGAGAGTTTAGGCTAAGTAAAACCCTCTAATATTTCCCTTAAAAAATTTCAAAATGACCTAGTTTAGGAGTTAAAAGCATAGAAAGTTATGAAAATACCCCTGAGATCCTGTCTGTAAATTGGACCTGTCAGTGATGACGGACAACTTCACAACTCGTCACCCACCCTAACGAATCGTTAGGTCCTCTTGTTACCACTGGCACCAAGTTGGTCATTGTCATACTCTCACTTCAAGGTCCATCAGAATGACCTACTTAATAAATTATCACTTGAACTAACGAATCGTGGCCTAATTCGTCAGGACTGGAAAGAAAATATCAAATTGCGGAACTTTCCACATAATGGCTCCACTTGACGACTTGTCGAGTGCACTAACTGATCGTTAGGTGAGATGTTAAGTGGAGATGCTTGAAATCTGGGATTGTTCTTGACGAATCACTTAGCCATTCATTACCCTACTTAACGAATCGTTAACTGCTCCGTTCTATGATAAAAAGTCTGCTTTTTGGCTGGTATCTACTCCAGGTTTAGGGTCTGATATTAAGTACTTTTGAGGTGTTATACATTATTCTTTGGTCTTTGGACTATAAGTCCAAACCGTCACTTTTTCAAGTGAACTAAAATATACTTGAATTACTTATTTGTTGAAAAAATAATTCTTATTTACATAATTTTTATCCTTTACTAGCCATGATTAATATTCACTAATCACCTTTATTTTCCCTCCTTGAATAGTCTTAATAGACTATATCATTACTATAATTTGTAATGTTTCTCGTTGGATGAGCAACAGACGTTTGGCTAATTCACTGTCATTAAAATTGTCTTTGCCATTGAAGTCAATTCATTCTGACATTAATTATTATACACAATGTTTTGTCCATGCTATCGAATTCTAATCATGAGTTGTCTGGTTGTCTATATATTCTTGTAATCCTTCTCTTATTAGTTTATCTTATATTAAGATTAATATGCAAGATTTTATTTTAAGTATGAGATTTGTGTTGAAACTAAAATATTATATGCTTATATTTTAGAGTATCTCAATTGTTAGAACTAATTTTTACTGATTTTGAAACTTGATTAAATAATGACTAGAGGTGATAATGTTTATTGTATCACATTTATAAGTGATTTTTTAAGNCTTATATTTTAGAGTATCTCAATTGTTAGAACTAATTTTTACTGATTTTGAAACTTGATTAAATAATGACTAGAGGTGATAAATGTTTATTGTATCACATTTATAAGTGATTTTTTAAGACTTGTAAATGCATATTTGGTAAGAAATAAAGATGGAATTTTTTGATATATTTTAATGAATAAATTTGTATGTTACATAAGGAATTGAAAAAATCTTATGAATTGTGAAAAAGTTATCTCCCTATCCTGAAATATTTAGAAGTGTGGGGGTATTTTCTCAAGATTGAATTACATGATTCTAAGAAGAAAAAAATAAAAGGTCTAAAATTTTTGATTATTTGTAAATACTATGTTGCGTATATAAATTTATAATAATCAGTTGCGATGTGATTGAATGCAATGTTATAGTAAAAGAAAAAAATTATTAGTGAGTTTGTTGAAAAATATTTTTTGTATTATTTGCAATGACTTTGAGAATAAAGATTTAAAAAAATAACTTTTGATAATTGTATTTATACTTTTACTGTTGATAATATTGCTATTAAATACAGTGGACTTTCTGTTGTATCAAATGATACAACAATGATGCTAACTGAATCTTTAATTCAGCTGAGACAAAATCAACAAGTGATTATATATTTACCAACAGTGGGGATGTCATACTATGAATATTATTTTGAATTTGGTTGGTGATGAGGCTAAGTGGTAAAGAGACCTCTTAGTGAATATTTCAATTGGAAGAAAATCAACATATTATGTGTCTATATATTGTGATTGCCAAGCAGAAAAAATATAGTGAAAAATATTTTTTTAACTGACAATTCGAGATATAATGTGATAAAGCATCTATTGTGTGATGAAATATTTTTCATAAAATATGTGAAGTTAGGATTTCATAGACTAAAAAAATATTGAGGGAAATAAGTCTTTTTGTCAATTTGAGAAGACCAACAATGATGGTAACCCAACCTACGTGATTGGAGATCCCATGAATTAGGTTCATATGGGTAATAATAAGTCATTAGTTGATCAAGTATGCACTATGAAATTATGTTCCTTCTATGATGTGTGAATATAGTTAAAACTACAAGGCAAAGTGACGTTGAGTTAACCTTTTATTCCAATTCATATCCTTTATAGGTTGTGTATTGCTCTGCAGAATACACTTGGGATTCCTTGCTCAAAGATGTTCATTTCTATGTGTACCATATATCACAATTGGGTTTCCGAAATACTGTAAAAAGAAGTGCTTCGAATCATTGCTATTTGATGATTGGACCTATATGAGCATGGAGTGGTGTCGCTCCTATGAAATTGTGATAAATTTCTAGAGAACTCATAAATATCAGACACAGATATGGCACCTCTTAGTACAAAACCGCGATAAAGACAATGATTATGCGAGTATAATGTAATAAATAAGATGTTGGGTTTACAAAAGAATTCTTAGTTCATAGAAGTTTTAAACTTCATCGATTGTTCTGTAAGTTTAATCTTGTTTTATCTAGGTCTGGTTCAAAGTCTACAAGAAATCAAATTCAACGCATTGTGTTCATATATGGAATACCCTGCAAACTTCTTATTCCTTAATATTATTTTTGAGATATGTAAGGGATTGTTGAAAAAATAATTTTTATATCTCAAAAATAAGTTATTACATAATTTTTATCCTTTACTAGTCATGATTAATATCCATTAATCACCTTTATTTTCCCTCCTTGAATAGTCTTAATTGACTATTATCATTACTACAATTCCTAATGTTACTCTTTGGATGAGTAACAGACGTTTTCCTAATTCATTATCATTAATCTTCTTTTTATCATTGAAGTCAATTCATTTTAACATCAATTTTTATAGATAATGTTTTGTTTATGCTATCGAATTCTAATCATGAGTTGCCTGGTTGTCTATATATTCTTGTAATCCTTTTTTTATTGGGGAATACATATCAAAATATAAATTATTCCTCTAATAGTAGATTGTCCTAGGTTTTTTAAAAGAAGTATCTTTGTTAGTTTATATGCTCCTAATTTTATACTAAACGAGCTTGTTGAATTTTGGGGGATACACCAGGTGAAATATCCTCAAGGACAGTGTCTTCAGTGTGCCTCAAACTATGAGAATTCTCGACATGGTTCATGATGAAGTATTTCCCGTAATATTTCTGACAATATTTTTATTTAGCCAATCATTTATCTATCTACACTTTTTGATAGATTTGAATTCAAAGATCCTCGTCACCCATTTATAACATTGAGCGCTACATTATATCAAAGATACCGTCGGCGATCATTTGACATTAGTTTCAACAGGACATAACTTACCAAAATCTCTTCATTTTTTATTATTTTTAGGTACCTAAACCTATGTCAAGGTTTTGTAAAGTATTACATCGTGCTGCTCTTTTTAAAGAACTTGCCTCATTATTCTGACTATCTTGTTCATTTGCTCCTCTTCTTCTTCAAGTAGTTTTTATTTCTAGAACCAATTGATCTATCACACTTCAGGCATGTCATAGATTTGTTCTTCAAGGATTCTAATTTTCATTGGAGCATTTGCAGCTGAATTATAAATTTTTGAGGATCTAAATAATTCATCCACACATTATTTTCAACTGCTAATTACTTCTTCCCCTGATGTTAGAAAAGCTAACATTTACCCCTATCTTATTTTGGGACTCATCTTTGTGTGTAGTGGAACAATTGAATCATATACTACACATTAAAAATTTTATATGGGAATTATTTAATTCCTAAGCCTGAACCAGTTTTGATATGGAACCTTGGTGGCTTGACGTCTACAACTGTTGCTACATGTTAAATAAATGCATCTCATACTAGATTTTATTTGGGAGTTTTGTTCTCATAATCGATGGTTTAACTATCATTGGAGGCATACAATTTCTGCTAAACCAACTTAGATATAAACCAATATTATCAACATAATTTTATAGTTAAAACTGTGCTCTTAATTTAATAATGAGCAAATAACCTTTGTAAAAAAAATAAATTGCATGTTGATATAAAAGGCACATGTGACCACAAAACATATGCATCTATTAAATCATATAATAGTAAACGGTCTACGTGGCAGGTGAATGGGCTCATATTCACCTTTTTATATGTTTCAAAAATTGAAGGAATACAATCCCAACCGTAGTTGTTATAGTGAATAATTTGTTATGAGAACAAGCTAAGCAGTACAAGAGATTTGTGAAGAACTTTCTATTTGTTCAATATATAATCACATAAATTCTCAATTATTTTTGCATCACATTTGAACCGGAATTGTCAACCAGTTATGCCAACATAATTTTTTTTTAAATTTCTCTCAAACTTTCCCTAGAGGTAAGTTGTGGCATCTATCTAACCATACATAAGCATGTCCTTATCCATAACTTTTATCGCATGTTTACACATTTACTTTCAAGAATCCCGGGCATTCATGATGCTTATCACAAGTCACATTCTCTTTAAGAATTGACTACAATTATTTGTACACTTCATAAATTTTCATTATAAGTTCATAGTTATGCCTTGACATTTATCATATTTATATGATCCACCTCAACATCACTTTGAAAGGTCAAGTGTATCTTAATTTTATATTTTTTTCTTTTGATGGAAGATTTATAAAGTTTATCAAAATTAGGTTACACAACAATGTCGAATGACCTTTCATACCATGCTTATTGATTGTGAAATTACCTTCACATTTTGAAGGGCCATTTTTAGAACGCATTATATTCTTTCTTTTATAACTACATATATCACAATGATGATTATTATTATTTTATCTTTTGTTACATTCACATTCATTGAAACAACCAAAATTATTATTTTGTCATCTTTCAGACTTATGTACTGCTACCACATTCACTTCAAGGAGTGGAACATATCAAGTGGGATGGATTCATGACTTTTCATCAAAAGTATATTATTTGTCATAGTCATTATTAAATCATCACTGTGGTGCATTGAGACTGAACCCAAGTCTTACCCATATAAAGGCGTGTTACGTCATAATTCGATGAGACACGAACCCAAAATTTTATCATAATGATGCACCATGATTGTAATATCATGTCTTACTCTCTTAGTGAATCCACCGTCTTGCCCTCAACCAATGACGTCATATACCAAAGTCTAATAACACTCGCCCTCGAGCCTTTGAAATATTATCAAGAGAAAACTAATAATTTTAAATCCGAAATGAAACTTAAGAATATCATGCACTTCGTTGATGAGTACCAGAGACTCATGCTTGATAACGTGTTATAAAATAATAAAGTAAGAAGAAGAATATTATAGAGAAAGAGAAAAGACTTCTTATTTCTCTTGAGGATGAACTACGATAAATAAAAATTCTTTTATTTATAGGAAAAAAAATAAATAGACATTCACTACAGTACAAAGTTTATTTATAGTACTTTTTCTATTTTTTTGGGACTACACTGGATATTTTGTTGTTGTATCTTTGTTTTTTGGCCCTTTTTTAGGAGCTTCTGTTCTTTTTGCGTCCTTTATAACTCGAACCCACAATCTTAAAATTAAAAGTAAATGGTGTTTACCATCCCAGCAACCTCCTCTTATCTGTTGGTTAAAAGATTGATATGATTATATGGTTAAACAATATTGTAACTATCACACCCTTTTTTCTCCATCCCCATTTTAATGAGGATTGAAAAAGAGTTTTTTCAATTAAAGTGACATTTTAAAAATAGATTATTTATTTTGCAAGGTTGCCATTTGAAATTGAGTTTTAGTGTTTCAAGTCACCTTTATTGAATCGCCAATCAGAAGAAAGTTGACTCTTTATTTTTGTTCTGCGAATTAAAAACTCGGGTAAGAAATTTTATTGACCGAGAGGAAGGTGTTAGGGATCCCTCAAGTCCCGTGGTTCTAGACCTAGCTTAAATTAATCTTGGATAAGTTATTTATATTAATTATGCATATGATTCACTTAAATATTGTTAAGCTTTTAATAGTCTCAATCAAGATGCATAACCGCATTCTTAGTCTTGACATACAACGGTTTAGAGGTGTAACCTCTCTCTATTTTTTTCATGCGCACTAGGCGTACTAAACTCTGTCTACACATCTTGATGTGATCTAATAAATTTTAATTATTAAAATCATTCGATCAAGATGCGTAACTGCGTTCTTGATTTTTATTTTTTAGGCGTCTTAAAAAAGATGTATAACACATTCTTTATTGGAATACGTACTTTAAATGTGCTTATGTTCTTCTAATGTTACAAGTATTTAATTGTCTCCCGTGAATTTGAGACTTATTTGTTTTCTGTTTTTTCACTCTTTGACAACGAGTTTAGAATTAAATTTGCAACTCATCTCACGTGTAATTAAATCCCAAAAGTATTTACATAATACACATTCGTACTTATATTTCAAACAAAGAAAAAAAATCATGTAACTCCTCTTCGTGGTAATATTTATATAGTAAAATAAAAATACAAGTAAATAACAAATTATACACATGATATCAATGATAAGAAGCATAACGAATTAGAGTGAAATATATGCTAAGTTGTCATGATTAACCAAAAAAAATCATCTAAACTTGCATCACCAACTTTTTTTTGTAATATTTATAATCATTTGTCATTCAGGGGAAATACTTTTGTTTTGACCATTATATATAGTAAACACATAATAAAACTAAATAAATAAATTGGCCAATCAAGAAATATTATTTATTTATTTATTAATTTTCTTAATTCTCCTAAATCTCATATATTAACATTTTTTTCTTAACAATGTCATTTCTTTTCACTAGAAAAAAGTTGTGAATCGAAACTACAAAATTAATAGTGCTGACATGTGTCAAAATTACATAAGTAGTAAATCATATTTGTAACAAATAAAAGTTGGCTTTAAATTAATTTATTAGTAAATAAATAATGAACACAACTAAGTAACATATGATCTAACTATTATTAGAATGAAACAGAAACTTAATCATACCATTTTTAACTACGTAATTAAAATGCACTTTAAACTATTAAACAACAGAAAATTTTGAATTCATCTTAAATGGTTCTTCAACAAACCTTTAATTCGCATAAAAATATTAAAGTAGAGAAGTCATAATAGAAATGAATTTTCAAATTCTTTTCATTTAATAGTGAAAAACACCATATTTATAAATTTTCAAAGCTAGTAAAACTAACTTTCAGATCCACAAAGTCGAGACTGCAAACGTAAAACTCAAACTCTGACTTAATAGTCAAACAAACCATTTCTTTTTTCTTTCTCCTTCTTTTTTCTTTTCTCTTCTCCTTTTCTTTACTTTCTTTTCTCTCCTTGTCTTTTTTTTCCTTTTGTTTTCTCTCCTTTCTTCCTCTTTTTCTTCTTTTCTTTTCTTTCTTTTCTCTCCTTGTCTTTTTTTTCCTTTTGTTTTCTCTCCTTTATTCCTCTTTTTCTTCTTTTCCCTCTATCTTCTCATTTCTCTCTTTTTTATGTCCGTCCCCTTTGTGTGTTTGTGTGTTTTTTATAAATAAATAAATATAAAGTTGTGATAAATGTAAATTCAAAATGATAGAACCGACATTTTGATTACCTTAGTTTACTAATCATGCTTTGATGACGATTAAGTATAAAGCGTGACAAGATCACCAAAATAAAATGAAAACAAAAAATATTTCAACAGTTATGCAGAAAAGTGCAAGAATTACATAAAATAAAAGTTACTATGATGGGCGTAAATATAAGTCACGTGCCAAGAGTAAATTTAATCTGCGGATTTGAGGCTGCTTCTATCAAGTTTATGGACATTTCATATAAACCCAAAATGCAAACAACAATAAAACAAGAAGATAAATCAGAAAATATTTGAAAAACTATCAAAAAGAAGAAGAAAGAATGTTACAACTTCATATTACCTATTAAAAGGTGTACAGTATGATCTTCATTAGAGGATTGTGTATAAATACTATTGTAACCAGTAGGAGCTTAGAAGATGAAACAATTGAAAGGTGAAAAGGTAGTATATGAAATAATAATTAAAAAAATATAAAAGTGTAACCTACAATAATTAGTGGCAAGTGAAACAATCCTCCTCATTTACTCCATTCAATGAATGACTTTATTCATTTCTTTTTATTTTAATGTGTATGTGTGTGTGTGTGTGTAACAATAAGAATATTACATATTTGATGGTAAAATATTACTATTTAATTAGATATTTTATTATATTTAAATTTACTACAAGGGAAAGATGGTAATCCAATTTTAGAATAAGGGCTTTACTTTTAATAATATTATTATTATTATCTAATTATTATTATTTATTGTTATTATTATATTATTTATTATTATTTATTATTTATTATTATTATTATTTATTATTATTGTTATTATATATTTTTTATTGTGATTTTTTTACTTTATTTATTTATTTTAACTGTCTTAAAAATAACATTTAAATCATTCAAATATTAAATTATTAAATATTTAAATATGATATGATAAAACATTAATATTAATTATGTATGATTTAAATTTCCAATTTAGTAAAAAGTAAAACAGATAATCTAATCAACTTGAGGTTTCCGCTATATAATAATATGATGATTGCTTCTGTGTGTAAGTTTATGGGTAGTAATAAATATGTGTGAAATGGAGAGTGGTGTGATAGTGAAGCAAAAAGTTATGATAAAGTTATATATATACTAGCGTGAAATAATCTTCTTCATTTAATCTGCCTAATAAATGACTTTATTCATATTATATATATTAGATATTTGATGGTAAAATATTACAATTTATTAAATATTTTATTTTTTTTATTTTTTTTATTTTTTTTATTTTTTTTATTTTTTTTATTTTTTTTATTTTTTTTATTTTTTTTATTTTTTTTATTTTTTTTAGTTTTTTTATATTTTTTATCATTATTATTATTATTATTAATATTATTATTACTTCTTCTTCATCATCATCATTATTATTATTGTTATTATTATTCATATTTATTTATTAGAATTATTATTATTTATTATTTATTTATTTATTTTGAATTTTTCACTTTTTCGCCTCCCACATATACAAGAATAAATATATAAACATGATATGATATGATAAAATATTAATATTTAATTATATATTAATTAAATTTTAATTTAGTGGAGGGATAATTGTAATCTAACTTTCAATTTAGGGATTTTTCCACTTATATATATATATATATATATATATCTTAAATAGCTGAAAAAAGAATATAGTTACGGAAAACATCATATCACTAGCTTATTTATTAAAACTAATTTTAAAAAATATTTTTTTATAGATTTTCTTTCTTGAAAGAAAAATGAAGACAAAACTTCCTAAAATTATCTTTTAGTTTTTTAGATTTTAAAGTAAACTTTACCAAAAACTAAATAAAAATTAAAATATTTAATTAAATCTAAAAATATTGTAAAAATTAAATGGTGCAAAATCTTATGTTTGATCCAAAATATAGATATTTTCAGTAACTATACTACATTGACATGGGGGATAATTTTCTTTTATTTGAACTTTATTAAATGGGCAATGAGAAACTTCATATCGGATAAAACTCTTAATAATTACGTATTAATTTTGTTGAAAATTTGACTATAATTGAACATTAATTAAAATCTAATAGAACTACAGTTTTTAAGAATTTGGTTATGAATAGGATTGAAGTTGTTATATTCACACCAACTTCTTTTATAGATATGAATAAATTATTTTGCATTTTGATTTGCACTATACAATTTATGAAGCATTTTGTATTTTTGTATATATTAATATTATAAAAATAAATAAATTAGAGTGTTATTAAAGATATAAAACTGGTTTAATATTTAAAAGATAGTTTTTTGATCAATTAATATATAAAACATTTTTGGGTTGTTTTGGTCTTATGTGCCATAATTTGAAGCATCTTGTTAACAGAACCAAAGCACGAAGCTGCTAGTGTCTCTAAGCAGGTAGGATAGGCCACAATTTTCAGTTGCATGCAATTGGTTGGAAATGGAAGCTCACGACTTGTTTGGGTGGAGATGGTGTCGCCAGGATCTGCAATAAGACATCACTTGGATTATGTCCTGGTGTGGATTTTCGTTTTGGGTGGAGAGCAGACTATATTCTTCCTGAAATTACTGGGTATGCTTTTTCTTCTTGATATGCCTTTTTCTCTATAAGAGATCACTATACTTATTACCCATGACAGTTAGGGTGCTTTGAAATTAGAAGTGACTGGAACTTGATGGTGCAGTTGCGCTCTAGTGATTGATGTACTGGTTTTGGATTTTCCATTTGCAGGTCGGTAGGCACTGGTGAGCCATTGTTCAATATGAACTCTGGAAGATTACAAGCATCACTGGATAGAGTGGAGGCTGTTTTAAGCCAATAAGCACAATGATCACTTGGTATTTTATCTATTTATGCTGCCTAATTTATCCAGTATGGCACACCTCAATCTCCCCTGTTTCCTGTTACATTGTGATCTGTGTATTGGTTTTCTTCTTTGTATCAGTCAGTTATTGACCTATTAAATGCTTGTTTCTTATTGGTAATAAAGATCTATCTGTCTAGGAATACTGATACCATAAAGTCTTAAAGACCAACAGGACTTTATCAACTAAGTTGGTATAGATAGTATTTCCTTTGATTAACTAAACTACCCATGTTCTGTCACCCAAAGTTCTTCTAGCTAACTGGCAGTTCCATTCCATGAATAATATGCTGCATTCATGTTCTTTTCATTGTAGAAACATCTTTGCATTTTCTTTTTGGTTCGTGCTTTGTTGTTTTAGGTGTGGGAGGTTGGATGAGGGAGTTCTAAACATCAATGTTTAATTGACTTTGGTTGGCTGTTGTTCAGAATTTGCAATGCTAAAATCGTTATTCCCTATATCTTTAAAGAGTGATGATCCTTAAGGTGTTCAATTCATTTCAGCTCGATTGATAATCTAATTTCTCACCTAATCACTTATTTTCTATTTTCTAACTGAAATATCTTTTTTTTCACCATTAGCAAGACCCTGATGGAAATTAGGAGAGGCCTAGCTGCCATTTCTTAGACATGGCTTGAGCCAAGTTGTTTGCTTCTTAACCTTTTTAGACCTATTTTAGTAACTATCCTAGCATAGTTGCGAGCAGTAGTACTCATGCACCTTTTTCATGGTGCCGTGGAGCAATTGGGTGCGTTATACATGAATTCTTGATTATTCAAGTTCTTTTTTTTCTTTCCCCAATGTATTCAAGTTTGATTCACATAATACTGCTTCTCACTGAAGTATTGAACTAGAACATGCAGGAAAGAGAGGAGTTGGGAGCTCGTAAAACGGATGTATGGAACGACAGCGGGTTGTATAGCCAACGGCTCACTTCATAAAATGTGCTTTTCGAGGGCAATATTTTTGGTGAAATGATGAAAATGCAAACTTATCCCAACTCAAAAGATGAAAATGCGAACTTATCCCATATCCTGTTGTGTAGATTACATTTTCTAGGCTCTTTAATTTCACCTCCGTGCAGTTCTTTGATGTCCAAAACAAGATTTGTAAATTCTGTTTCCCATTATTCATTTTGGTCACACAATGCTTCAGGCAACCTAAAAAAATATTCGAAGTAGCCTCAGTTGAAATGATGGGCGTTTTCGACCATGTAAGATTTTCCTAACTGAATCATCTTATATTTCCTCAGAAACCTGAAAAACATTACTAGACAGGATCTGACAATATGCGAAGTTGAAATAAGAAAAGCATATATATAATTGATGGAGCAACGCAAGACAGTAAATTTTGTGGTCTTTTCATGTCTTCTTTACTCCATCTTGGGGAAATATGCTCTAAATTAGAACGATATGTTTCCCCAAGGGGATGGCTAAATCGCTGAAGCATAAAAGAAAACCCCACAGATATGTTTTCGATTTAAAGTATGTCAAAAAAAGGAGATAACACATATATGTGATTAACGATGACGCTTAGAGAAAATGTATAAATTTTTTTCTAAAATATGAGTAGGGCCCCTGAGATGTTGGAATGTGGGGTTTTGATGGCCATGTTTGTGATGCAATTGGGATTGTTGGTTCTGACTTGTGCTGTGCAGAGTTGTTGGGTGAGAGACTATGAAGGCCTTAAGGCAGAGAGAGAAGTATGGCCAAGGAAAAGGAATCAGAGGATCGCAAAGGTTCAAGAAGAGTCCATGGCAAATGCAACCAAGATATCCAAAATGAAAGCTAAGGAGTTCGATGAGAAGATTACGAACAAATACGGAAAGCGGGTAAAAACTGATTCTGAAGGCTAATTTCAAGCAGAGACAAATTGAAGCTGTTGTTCTTGGGGTGTAGGTGTAGTTCTTGTTGTGATGATGTTATTGAGTCACTACTGGGTGGCTATATCTGGGATTTGGTGATTGCTTTTAGTCGTGTAAAGCCTTGTTAAAATTTCTTTATCTTAGATGCTTAATTATGTACTTGTTCTAACAAATTTTCAGTCTCTAACAAATTTAAAATTGTTTAATTTCTGTGTGTTCTTTTTTTGCTCTCTCTCTCTATTTTTCCTTTTCTAGACATTGGGGGAGTAGGTTCGGAGAAGCCAACATGGTATATTGGTATGCATATAATGAAACTTTTCAGTCATCACACTGGATAGAGTTTTAACTCCCAGTTGGCTTATCAAACTAATAGGATAGGGGTTGTTAACCAAAAAAAGGGTTTAGAGTCTAGCAGTCAAAAATAACTATGACAAAATTAAAGAAAAAGCAGAGTAGTAAAAATATTTTCTGTATTGACTGCCTTTGTACATTGTAAGATCGTGTATATATACACCAAGAGAAGATTCTTATCCTAACAAACTTTCCAACAAATCTCTACAATAAAATAAAGGAAAAATATATACATTAATGAAATGTCAATTATATCGCTAGTAGTATTTTCTAGATCTTTGGACACCTATCCACTATGGAAAGCCAGACACCTGTCAATAGTGGCCATCTCTCATATTTGGGGAAAAATCAAGTTATGCCTTTCTTGTTATTGTTTGAGCTTGAGGTGGACGGCAATGGTGATATTTGTCCGGAAACACCCCCTGCAAGTTGGATGTCCCTGAACGGACTCCTAACTTGCTAAGCAAATGCCGGTGAAGAGGCCCAGACAGGGCTTTGGTGAAGATATCGGCGAGCTGAGATGAAGAGGGAACGAAAGACAGAGATATGAGACCGTCAGAAGCTTTTCACGAACAAAGTAACAGTCGAGCTCGATGTGCTTTGTGCATTCGTGGAAGACCGAATTTTTAGCAATATGAATAGCCGCTTGATTGTCGCAATGCAAAAGAATAGGTAAAGTCGGAGGAGTAGACAAATCATGGAGTAAACGGACAAGACAAGCAATTTTGACGACCAATTGGCACATGGACCGGTATTCCGCCTCAGCCGAAGAAAGAGAAACCACTGGCTGCTTTTTAGACTTCCAAGCAATGGGTGAGCCCCAAGACTCAATAAAAATCCACTCACAGAACGGCGAGAGGTAGGACAAGTCACCTAATCGGAATCACAATAGATAAGGTTCTGAAAAGTTGGAGTGGAAGACATGTATAGACCAAGACCTAGGTCCTTGGAAATGAACGCAGTGTGTGCAAAGCAGCCTGATAATGTCCATGGAAAGGCAGTTGCATGAACTGACTAAGGGATTAGACGACAAAGGAGAGATCTTGCCTGGTATTGGTCAAAAAAATCAACTTTCTAATCAGTTGATGGTATAAGGTCGAATAAGAAAATGGAGCACAATAGTCAGAGGTAAACTTGAGACTCGGATCCAGAGGAGAGGAAGCAAATCTTCCATGGAAGCAATCAAATTCAGCAAGCAAATCCAAGGCAAACTTGCGTTGAGAAATAATTAGACCACCATCAAGTCGAATGAGTTCTAGACCTAACAAGTAAGTGGCCAATTCCAAATCTTTTATTCTGAACTCATTGTGGAGAAATTATTTCATCAGATTTCTTGAATATTATCACCAGTGAGAAAAATGTCGTCAACATAGATAGCAATAATGGTTATCAAGCCTCAAGAAACCTTGAAAAACAAGGAGTAGTCATTGAGGGAAGAAGTGAAGCCTCTTGTTCCTAGAGCAGATGATAAGTGAGCATACCATTGGTGAGAGGCTTGTTTCAATCCATATAAAGATTGTGAAGCCTGCATACAAGAGAAGGAGCAGAAAGACCAGGTGGAAGATGCATATAAACCTCTTCATCAAGCTCACCATGTAAGAAAGCATTATTTACATCTAACTGGAATAAATCCCAATTCTTTTTAACTGAAAGTGCGAGAATACAACGGACTGTAGTCAACTTGACAACAGGAGAAAACGTTTCAGTGTAATCCAAACCTGCCCTTTGTGTGTCTCCCCGTATAACAAGACGGGCTTTAACTCTTTCTAGAGAACCATCTGATCTTAATTTAACCTTGTATACCCATTTGCAGGGGAGTGCTTTCTTTCCTTCCGGCAACGAGACAAGGCCCCAAGTGTGGTTGGACTTTAAAGTAGCCAATTCCTGTTTCATTACAAATAACCAGCCTAGATGTTGAACAACCTGATAGTAGGAAAAAGATTCTTGAATTTGACAAATAGAGGATATCAATCTCTTATTGTCCTGAGTTAGAGCAGAAAAAAAAAAGAAAGAATGAAGAGGGAAGCAAGGGGGATCATGAGAAAAATCAGAATATGTAGCATTACATATAATTTGATAAAAACTTAGGTTGGTGATGCTCTTTGAGTGATCTGTGCAGTACTGACCTCTGAAAAGAAGAAGAGTCTGCAGGACTAAGAGGAGGAGGAGCAGGAGTAGGGGCAGGAGAATGTAGTAAGGGAGATAAAGTAGGAGCAGATGACTCAAAAGTTTCCATAAGAGGTGCTTGAGGTGAGGATGGAGGAGATGGTGGAGTAGAGGTATCAGTGTCTGAATAGGGAAAATTATTGGGGAATAATTTTTGCAGAGGAGTAGAGTAAGAGAAAAGAATAGTCTCAATAAATTTGACATCCTTGTAGATCAGAATTTGTTTGGCGAGAAAATTAAGAATTTTGTAACCTTTCTTCCTAAAAGGGTACCCCAAAAAAATGTCAGGAATGGCTCTAGGGCCCAGCTTGTCCCGCTGTCTAGTTAAAGTTGAGCTAAAACATAGAAAATCAAAAGATCTTTAAGAATGGTAGTTAGGTTGTTTACCAAAAAGTACTTGATAAGGAGATCTGTTATGAAGAACTTTAGAAGGATACCTATTTATTAAATAAGTGGCAGTTAACTAGGAATCCCCCCAAAACTTTTTAGGAGCATTAGACTTGAACAAAAGAGCCCTGCAAGTCTCAAAAAGATGTCTATGCTTACGTTCTACTACATTTTGTTGAGGACTAGAGACACAAGTAGTTTGATAAAGAATACCTAGTGAGGAAAAAAATTCTTGGGGTATATGCGTTGATCCCAATTCAAAAGCATTATCGGACCTTATTATTTTTACTTTGGTAGAAAATTGCCTTTCCATAAGTGTTAAAAAAGATTGAAGTATAGGAAAAGCACTGGATTTAGTGTGATGAAGAAAAGTCCAAGTGCTTCTAGAATAATCATCAAACAATGGTGAGAAAATATTCTCCCCTTTATATGTAGGAGTGCTATAAGGTCCCCAATTTTCTATATGAATTAATTCAAAACAATGTTTAGAAGTAATAGAGCTAATGAGAAAAGACAATTTAGTTTGTCTAGCTAGAGGGCAGATGGGGCAGGAAAATTTCTTTTGATCTGTGACTTTGATAGGTAGATTCTTGATATATTTCATAGCTGGAAAAGATAAATGTCCCAAATGATAATGTCATAATTTGTCCAAAATAGAAACATTACAAACTGAAATAATTTTATTGATAGTAGAATCTTCATGACAAACAGGACTCATAGACTCTAAGCAAGATGTTTTGGAACAAATAGAAGAAGAAACAAGAAAGGAAACTGATTGGACTCAGTTACTTCTGCAATGTTTTCTTGCCGGTTCACATGATATTTACCCTGCTGATTTTAAGAAATTCCTTTGACCTGCTTGTTGATTTTCATGTGAGCTGGATACTCTACTAGCTTGTAGCAGTGATCCTTCTCATGTCCAGTTTTCTTACAATATTTGCAATATAAGTCATTCCTTTTGCCTTGAAATTGGATCATTCCTCTGTTCTCCACAGGTTTCTTAGGATTACTCCAGCGTTATGCACTCATAAATGCAGAAGAATCATTAGAGATCCGGTGGTTGAAATGCACCTTTCTTTGTGTTTCTTGATGAAGAATGATGTAGGCTTGAGCCGTTGGGCAGTGATTTCATCATTAGAACATTTCCTCTCACGACACTCTTAGTATCTTTTGATCTCATTAAAAATTGAATTAATTTTTGATCTTCCAATATTTTTTGATTGTGAGTTTTTGCACCACATGTGCGATCACAGCTATACAATGAAGGTGTTTAGTTCTTTAAGCAT
>JACEIK010003309.1:76744-89123 GCA_018107945.1 Datura stramonium | reverse complement strand
CTTTGAAGCTGGAAGAGTTTCGTGCCATCAACTTGGCCATATCGCTCTTCCAGTTCATTCCAGAGATCTGCTACAGTATTAGAGTAAATAACACTCTCTGCTATTTCAGTAGTTAATGAATTAAGTAGTCAAGCAATGACCATGTCAATGCATCGAGTCCAAGGAACTAACATGTTTTATTCTTTCGCTGGCATTTTACAGGTACCATTCACAAATTCCAGTTTCTTTTTCACGGACAGAATAATTAGCACACCTGTTTTCTAATTCCCATAATTAGTACCATCAAAGGTGGTGTTTATCAGATTCATACCAGGCGAATCATATGGGAAAAGAAAATAAGGGTATGAGGCATCAATTTTACTGGGATCATCATTAGCCACTATGATATCACTCATTTTCTTGAATGTATCAAAATGGAAAAGCCTAGAAATAAGAGGAGGAAGAAGAAGAAGAAAATTGTAAAAAGAAAACTTAGTAATCTGATACCATGATAAGATTAAAGAAAAAGAAGAGTACTAAAAATATTTTCTATATTGATTGCCTTTGTACAATATAAGATCGTGTATATATACACCAAGAGAAGATGTTTATCCTAACAAACTTTCCAACAAATCTCTACAATAAAATAAAGGAAAAATATATACATTAATAAAATATCAATTATATCCCTAGTAGTATTTTCTAGATCCTTGGACACCTGTCCACTATGGAAAGACAGACCCCTATCAATTAGCAGCCATCTCTCATATTTGGGGAAAAAAATTAAGTTATGCCTTTCTTGTTATTGTTCGAGCTTGAGGTGGACGGCAATGGTGATATTTGTCCGGTAACAAACTATAGCAACAGAAATTTCCTTTATGCTGAGAATTAAAGGCAGTTATTGATTAAGAAAATGAAAATATAGTCGGCTATAATAACTGTGTTGATAATACAAATATTGGACCAATATTATTGTCAACAATCAAGTACTAATCCGAAATCTTACTGATGATGTCATACGTGTTTACAAAATGCATATAGCAGATTGCAAAAGCACAATATTTTCTCCATTCTCCTTACCTGAGTTAAAATTCCATGATTAACTGTCAAACTTTCCCAATCTTTAGAAGCACAGTTAGAAAGTGTAGTATAATTATGTTACGTTCAGAAAGGATGACTTGCTCCCAAAAGGATTCTATTTGATTTTCTTCCAACTGTTTACAGGTGTGATGATGCTTTACTTTAGAGAATACTATGCTGATGATCAGGATAGGGCAGTGGCCTACCCATAAATGTTCAAAGAAACTCAAACTAAACAAAATAAAATTCCTAGACATCAGCTTTAGAAAAAAATGAGCATACCAACAGTCACTGAACTCACGAACTCCTACTGCATAAGGTGGTCCAGCCTCTATCTACACCTGTAGCATGAATGCAGCGTCCCCAAAGAGAACGGACCTCAGTACAAATAATATGTACTGGTGTGTATAAGACCGAAAAGCAATAGTCATGATGTAATAACCATAGTGATAACTAAATCAAAGGATGAGAGCATAAAAGGACCGATATGACCTAGAACTTTGAAACCTGTAACCAAACTAAAACTCACCCTTGGATACAATGCATCAGTATAATCACATAAATGTCAGGAAGCAAGTAGATAAATGCATATGCGCCTTTACCTCACTGATAATACCGGTCGATGGTCTGATATAATATCTGTGCTCGTAGGCTTTCTGATACTTGAACTAGAAGCAATATAATTCAATCATGCATATTCATGCTACGAATATATAATCATAATCATCGGAAACCTTGCAACTTAATAACTATCCTCCCTGAATAATCTAATGGTGTAGCTGAATACTAACTCTTTTAGCACGAGTAAAACTCATTCATGAAAAGATCTTGGCTTGATGTGTACATATACCTTAGAAAGCTCTATAATATAGATAGAGTACTTATTATGAACTTTGACCTCATCACTCATTACATGATCATATACACTTGATTAGATATAGAGGCACGCTTTGAAAGTAATAGATTCTTTTATTAACATAAGGAGTCCTATAAGACTTGACTGCGTAATATGGACATATTTCTAAAAACTCTATAACGTGAAGATCGTGCATACTTTAATACTCTTAGAGCAATTCATAAAAGATTTGAGTCGATCATTCTTAATGGAAGCAGTCTACTTAAATGGAGAGACAATGGTATGATTCTCTAAACATGAATTCTTTTACCTCACTTTGGAAGTCTTCATAGGTATAAGTCATTCTATTTGTAGTGCCTAACTTATGGGAGGACCATTATCTAAAGAGTATGACAAGACCATATAACTGGGAATAACATGAGTATCATATAGACATAGGAAGATAACAATAACATAAGAATACTTATTGGAATCATCTTAGAGTTATGTCACTCGATAGGAAAAGATAACCTCTATGTATAAGTAATTCTAGTGAACGTAGGTAAGTAACATGTATAGGAGTCCTTAGAGCCAAGTAACAATAAGCACACATTAAGAATAGATAAGCTCTAGGTACTAACGTAGTGAGACTGTAAGTATGAAATTCCTTGAAATAAGATTTATATATCTATGTCAACCTAACTAAGACTTAGGCGTCTAGTAGCTAATAAACAATATCCTCTTCATAGGGTCTTTCTAACAATTCATTCAATATCACGTTCTCTAGTTTACAACAATTTATTAACAATAAAAACCTTCTAAACATATTTCAACTATTATTTCAACTAGTAGAGTTCAATAATTTAGGATCCTTTAAGTCCATAAATAGGATAAGAAATTAGGTGACCATAATATACTAAGAACATGGAAAGTGCAGACAAGAAACGATTTCAGATATATTTACATATAATAGCAGAGCCGTACCCATGTGTCGTGGTGGGGTGCACGTGCACCCGTTAACTTCGAAAAAATTTAAGTATATATATGTATATATACCTACAGAAGGATTATATATTAGTTTGTGCACCCTCAAACATGAAAGCCAACTTGGTGCATTTGTTTGACATGTGGTTGTGAAGTGCTTGTTTGAGCTCGGTTGCCCGAGTTCGGATCCCCACAACTACATTTTCTTGATTTTTTCCACAAAAAGTGCAGTTAAAATGATCTTCCAACAAGTTTTGAACCAGGAACCTCAAGTTATTAATTAAGTTCCATGACCATCAAACCATATATCAAATTATGTTAATTAATTTTGTTTAATTTATATTTATTAGTAGCACATTAGATTTTATGTGTGTTTAACAATATTTTTTGATGAACTGGTGTCGGTACCGCATTACATCTGTTCGACTAACATGCATCCCCTTTGGCGGTGCCTCCGATATCTTCAAATCTTGAGTTCGCCTTTTTACAATAGTAAACAACTAACCAACAAATGCCCTCTCTCAGGTCTTCTAAGTTCACAACACAATTATATCTTATTCTTCTCCAATTCACATAGGTCAATAGTCTACAACTCAATCCTTTGTTTCACAGCAAGATAACAGTATGGATTTTCACAACATGTAATAGCCTTAACTTTCATATTCAACCTAAGAAAACTCTATGAGTTGATTCAACAATCATTTTAGATATGCTTGATAATAGTACAACTCAATCCTTAGTCTCACGATAGGATATTCGTAGGAATTTCTTTATAACATGGAATAGTTCAATCTTGCAAAGTTGACATAGGAAACTCTAGGAATCATTTCAATAAACTCTCTAACTAAATTCAACATTAACTTCTTGACGCTAGATTTGTGTAATTGAAAGAAGAGGGGTGCCTTTACATACCTTTTGTTGTAGGTTTCAATTTAGCCAATAATAATTTTTTAACTTAAACTTGTACCTCCTCCAAATTCCAGCCAAGATAATTTGAACAACTTCACCCAAATCCTCTAATTTCGACCCAACACAAGAACATAAGTTCAATAATCTAATTTTTCCAACAAGGGTGTAATAATCTCAAATCAATATATATAAGAAGGTAGGAAGCTTACCCTTGCACATTAGAATTGATTATCAGTGGAGGAAGTGAACTTTTCAGCTTTTCCACCTCAACCCCGCGCCTCAACCAATTTTGAAATTGATGGAACAATACTTCTACAATGATCTCTACAACTTGAGGGACTTGATTCTAGTTTCAATTTGAGTTCGATGAAGTTTCCTCTTTGATCTCCCTTGAAAAATAGCTGAAACCCTAAGAAAATCGCAGAGAGAAACCGCCTAAGTCTATTTGGGAAATGTTACAAATGAACTGAAAACAACCTGGACGTTATACATATAGAATCCAATTTGTCCTACCACGACACACGGCGTGGTCGTAGGTCACATCGCGTCAGGCTTCTTGGACTGGGTTCCGTTTACTTCTTCTGTTCATTCATCATTCATTTATGCCTTTGACCCCCGACCTTTTCACGACATAAAAAATTTAGTTTTTCAACCCATATCATGTACACTTATATGCAGGATTAGACAATTTAAAATACGGGGTGTAACAATGATGCATGAGATTGGGATGTGGAGATTCAAATTTTTTTATTAATATTTTCATCAAGGGGAGTTAATACACATTGTATTCTTTTTCTCTTGCAAGATTTTGTCCCATTGAATTTTTCTTGTAAAATTTTTAATGAGGCAGTCAAAATGCATATATTAGATGTGTGTATTTTTTTTCCTTCACTAGAATTTTTTTCACTGAATTTTACTAGTAAGATTTTAATGAGGCACATTATCTATCAAATAGACATTTAAGGGGGAGGGTTATACATGTATTTGTATTATAGTGAATATCTATAAATGTCTTGTATTGAATGTCTACTTTTTCTTTAGAGAAAAGTTAGGGTTAGTTTTTCCCTTTAAATAAGGAGATCTCCTTCATTGTATTTCTCCCTCAAAAATAAAAATCTCTTTTTTCTCCTGATATTCTTATTAACTTGTTTTATTATTTTATAACAAACTTTTTATAATATTAGGGGAGTTATTTGTAATAAGTCTAAAAAAAAACTTATTAAGTTTCAAAGGTATTGGTCAAAAATAAATTATATTGAGACTATAAATTATTGAAAGATTTAATATCTTTATATTACCACAATTGAAGCCAGTTTAATAAAATATTTATGTGAAAAATTATCCATTTTCCCTCCCTATTTATAGTATACAAATATGGGCATGGTGACGGAATCACATGCAATAGTAAACAAAGTTTTCGAAAAATATCGAGATGGCATGGCCAGGTTGTATTTCGGTTCAAATATAATGTAAAAATAATTGAGAATTCACGTGGTTATACATTGAAGAAATAAAAGATTCTTCAAAAATTCTCTTGTATTGCTTGTTCATAACAAATTAAATGTTATACCGGGTAAAGAGTTGAGATTGTACCACCTAAATTTTTGAAATGTATAAAAAGGTGAATATGGGTTTGTTCACTTGCCATATGGATCGTTTGTTATTATATGATTTTTAATATATGCGTCTATGATATGAATATATGTGCTTTGATATCAACTTGCAATTTTATTCTTGCAAGATTGTTTGATCGAATTGTTAAATTAAGAGCATGGTTCCAAATTATAAAATTATACTGATAATGTTAGTTTATATTTAAGTTAGTTTAACAGAATTTGTATACCTCCAATTATAGTTAAATCGTTGGCTATGAGAATAAATCTTCCAAAAGAAATTTGGTATGAGATGTATTATTTAAAATGTAGCAGCACTTGTACGCATCAAACCACCAACAATTGATTCAGGGTCAGGAATCAAACAATTCTCATCTAAAAATTTAAATGTGTCATATATGATTCAATTGCTCTACCACAACACACAAAGATAGATCCTCAAATGAGGTTGGGGTAAATGTTAGTTTTCTTAACATTAGGGGGAGGATGATTAGCAGCAGAAAATTAGGTGTGGGATGAATTATCTAGATCTTGAAGAAAAGCAGGAACTTAAGGTTCAAGAGAAAATTCATATGTAAAATGTTGTAAGTCAATTAACATATGTATTTGCTGACTCTATGTTATAATCCAACTATTAATGCTTCTTAAAAAATTAGAGTTTTTGAAGGACAAGTCTATAACACGCCTGAAGCGTGACAGATCAATCAGTTTCAAAGGTAAAAACTCCTTGAAGGAGAAGAATAAATGATCAAGATGATTATAATAATGAGGCAAATGTTTTAAAATAACACCACAATATATCACTTCATACAACCTTGAAAATGGTTCAGGTACCTGAAAAATGATTGAAAAAAATAAAGAAATCTTGATAAGTTATATCGGAGTAGAACCGATATCAAAATGACCATTGATGGTATTTTTGATATAATGTAGTGCTCAATATTATAAATGGTAACGAGGATGTTGAATTCAAATATGTCAGAGAGTGTGGACACATAAATGATTGACCAAATAAAAATATACAATTCAAGTATATTTTGTTTCACGTGAAAAAGTAAAAATTTGAATTTATAGTCCAAAGACCAGAGGTGTAATGTCAATGGGTTACAAATAGGTTCTTATGTGAAAGGTGAAATGAAAAATAAATCTATAAGTTATAAAGTATTATTTGTGTCTCGTGGCATAAAAACATTTTCACAAAAGTCCTGATATTATTATATGGTGAAGTCCTCCTGCGGTGGATGCAATTGCTTTTCAGGTTGCTTATGAGTCTAAAAATACATGAAAAACTTGATATGTGTATTGTAAAATTATTTTCATGTCTAGATAAATAATAAAATTTGCTTCAGAGGATTTGAAGCGATTCCATTGAATATTCCAATGATTGTAAAATCACTTAACATAAAAAAAAATCAATTTTGATCTCATAAAAATGGTTAAAAATTACCATGTCTTAGAGTAATTGGTGCATTTATGAATTTTGCTATTATTATCCATGAGATATATTCGTATGCAAGCAAGATATATTTTACATTTATGTTGAGATATTTGAGTGAAATCAAATATTGACATGAATTTATTATTTATAGTGACTGTTGTTGATGGAATGTTTGTTATGCAAATGCAGGAAGATTTTTGATCGACATAGCATTTGATCACACAGAAATTATCTATTTGCATGCGAGGGTACAACCATATCTGTACAAGACAGTCAATCATTGTTACTTATTCAAGTCCTGCAAAGATACTAGCAGCTTCTAAAGCAAGTCACTCAACACATAAGAGATGTGTGATTTTTCTTTGAAAGGAAGATTCCAATAATGTTGAAGATAGTGCTATTTGCATAGCTCAATTCAAAAAAGAATATATGGAAGAAGACAAAATAAAGTACATTTAAGCAAAGTACTTTTTCAAACACGATTTTTAAAAGAATTGTAAAATAAAATTTTGCTCAAATGATAATTTGATGGAATATTTCACTGGGGCAATGTCGAACTCAATATTTGATAAGTTTTTTTATAATAATGAAATTCGCCGTCTCCGAAAATAAAGTGATTTTTCATTAGGGAGAGTAAAATACGCATTGGACTCTTTTCCTTAGCCAAAATTTTGTCCCACTGGGTTTTCTGGCAAGATTTTTAACGAGATAATAAATAATATGTATTTCCAGGTACGTGTATTCTTTTTCCTTCATTAATATTTTTTTTCACTAGTTTTTCCTTCTAAAATTTTAACGAGACACATCATCTATGAACTTCCAAAAAAAAATATTATAAAATATATTATTTATGTGAATGTCCACTAAATATAATCTCCTCATCTCCCCGTCACTTTCACCGTTATGTTCCACCCCATGACGTCAAATTCTTAAGGATATGTCTCGCACCACCTTCGTGATCTTTTCCCTCCAATACCGACAACGGCGCTTCTTTTGATTTTTGAACCAGTTCACTACTTTAGACTCTTCTGACAGCGCTATTTGTTAGAGAAATTAATTTAGATACTCTTTTTTCAACGGTAAACATATTAAAAACAAAATAAACAAATATCAGTGAATATGACTTAACAAATTAAAATATTATTACAACCACACGTTTTGTAACTTATGGGTGTGTTAACCTGTTAGGTATGAAACAAAATATTTTTCAGAAGAAATGATGTCTCACTACTCAACACTTTCTAAAATTTAATTTAATTTTTAAATTAAGAACCCTTGAGCTACAAGTACTCACAAAATATAAGTGGACATTCTTAAAGTGAGTGCAGTTAAATTTGAAGTATTACTATATGTAGTGCATTATTAGCCGTACCTAATTCAATTTGGTATAAATAGTAATATAATCTACTACGGTTATTACGTGGATAAACATGGGAAACCAGAAGTAGAACCAATCGTAGGATTAATGATACGGTTCTTCATACAATCTGAAAACAGCTAACCAAACACTTTACTTATAATGGCTGGGATGTTCTTCCACATCGTGTAACATTTACCATTAATATGGATAATGATATTGTACTTTTCCCTTTAAGGTAGTAGTTGTAGTAAATTTCAGTAAAAGCTAACTGCATCCTACCAATGGCTAGGATGTTCTTTTGGTCACAATTTTAGGGCTAGGAACTAGGTATAGCCACACACGTCATCCAATTCCGACACCAGAAAACAAGAAAATGATAGTTCACTAAATAATGCTACATTACAGAACGAGAAACAAACTTATTGTCGGGATCAAAAACCACCCATGCAAAAAATATCTTCATTCATTTAAATATGGGTAAAACTTCTCCATGAGCATGGGAAGTTTCCATTTGACATCGCATAATCACAAAACAGCTTTATCTGGTTTCAAAAGGAAGTGAAGGGTGAGGTTATGACTTCTGGCATTCTGAGGATACTAACTCCATTTTTAGTACTTTGAAACAAAATCATTAGAATAAAGATGGTACTGCTGAATATCTTAGAGGCCCCTGCTGCAGAGAATCTGGAGCCTCAATGTGCTCTAGTATCGGAGTCATCTTCAATCCGAGGATCTGCACTTTGGGATTTGAGTGCCCATCCAGGAAAACACTAGTAACCTGCATATTCCCCATGCCAAAATTTATTGGTATTGCATGCTGTTTAACTACATTTTTCAACAGTCTAAGATGTTATAAGGAATTCAATGCAAGGGAAATGCAGTAGTAACAATTGTAGAGTCAAAATTATCAGAGAAAGTAAAAGGACTAGAAGAACTTTGGCATAGAAAAACAAATCGCATCAAAAAAAATATCAACAAATTCTTTTAAAAAAGAAAAAATTACTACAAGTCTATAGCTCATGATCTGTGCCACTAGATATCATTTTCTCTCCAGAAAATCTTGTACTGGCAATATTTAAGGACATCTGAATCTAATAAAGTTGGATCCGTGATCTTTCAATGATAGTAGGAAAAGTCATGCAAAAGATTCTAACTCTACCTTGACAGCTGCATAAGAACAAAGTTTCAAAATTCAAGGTTGACATTTACCAAAAATGCAACCGCCTTGATCCATCACTTTGCCACCACTCCCTTCCTAGACTCCTCTTGGCGATTAATGGGCCTGCCCCTCTACCCTTCTCAACTTAATTACCATGTTTTTGTCTACACCAAGGTTCAAACAACACATCATGCGGTGCACTCTGACCACTAGACCAATCAAAGCCCTGGGGGTTCAAATGATACCTTAAGATGAATAGACCTCAATTCAATGACCTATTTTCTTTCAGTTGACAGAATAGTGCACAAGAAGGTATGAAAGGAATCAACGTTATAAAAACACATCGTCAAATAGTACAAGCACAAGGAATTCACACAAGGAGTTCATATAATTCTACATAATTGAGAAAGATGCCTGTTGCCTTTGACTCTGTAATCCAAGCAGGTTCCTTTCAACACTCCCTGCTGTCAGTCAAGGTACAGGAAAATAGGTAGGACAGTAGCTTGTCCTAGAATGATCAGGCAAACTCTGGGGAGGTGAGCAAAGTATGCTCTTCTCGTTTACCAAACTAAACAGAGCATACCTGAGTACAGCCAAACAATTTTAGTACTTCCAATGACAAGCAGTTATCAACAATCAATCCCAGGGCTTCATTTGTCAAGTTGCGGCACCAAGACAAATCCAGACTAATCAAATTTTTTGAGCATTTGGCTAGAGATATTGCAGTGTTATGTGAAACCTGTAAAAACCATATGAAGACATCGAAAAACTAAGATTCCTTGACTTTTAGTCTGGCCATAATTCATTGACCTTTTGGATTATCAAATTCCATGTACACAGAAAAATGTGGAAGAGGAGAACTGAGTTCTGGAAATGAAAGCAAAGAAAACAGCCTGTCCAGATGAAAAACCCAAGATTCTGTTTGCTAGTTCTCTCAAAATATATATTTGTTTGACAAGTTAATGTAGATTTTACAACCAGTGCAGCACCAAGAAAGTGATAGGTCACCACAAAAGAAAGTGGAATTTCATCTCTTGGGATTGTATGAAGTTTATGAATTCCACTACATTGTTAGGAACATATACAGGCTTCCATTACACCAAAGTTTCAATCAAAAATATATTTGAATAGTTGTTATATCTAAGCAAAGTTCACTACATACCATAAAGCAATCATTTCTTGATAAAATGGGAAATCACTTGTGTAACAAACAATCCTTAAAAGCAAAACTGGATACTGAAATCATTAGAGCCCCTTCTATCTCTCTAATGGATTAAAATGTTGATCTACGCCGAATTTTGCTGGCTTGATCAAGAAAACTAAGTCAAGTCTGCAATGCTGGAGATTTACTAGACAACAAGGACATAAAGTAGCATATACCAACTGGAATTCAGCAAAGAGAAGAACAATCAGAGCCCAGAACACATTCTCCTATGACCCCACAAACACTACAAGAGAGGCAATGAACATTACAGGCTGTCAAATACCTTATTGACACCATTGAGAGACAGTTCTTTCAAAGACTCCCCACCAGTTTCCACGAAAGCAGCAACAGCTTCATCACTGCCATTGATTAAAATAAGAGTAAGCGTATGCCGCTTTCATTTTCCTATTCATGAACTCAAGGAATCCAGATCATACTATCAGAAAGGATAGTAGTTCTTTTCATCTTTTGAAGAATGCATACTGCGAAGGTCCTATATATAGCTTGAAACTACTATTCTAAGCCTTCAAACATATCTTTTTTGTCATTGACGAAAATGCCTACTGAGAAGATTCTAAATGTAGCTTCTATCTGTGCCTCCAAACATGAAACGTGCTGTCAGAGAAATCTGAAACCAAGCACTTTGATATTTTTTTGACAAATTGCTCTTAAGACATAAGCAACCAACATTCAAGAAGAGAATAGTACTCTATACAAAATGATGATGAAGATTGCAAGCAAAAGATTACAGTTAAAGACACTGGATATGATAACATTTAGAAAATCATGATCTGCTCAATTGCTATATTTGGAAACCTGAATACATTGCGACTGAGTTTTAGCTTGTCAAATGCTCTACAACCAGTGGCAAGATGTCCGATTGCAGTGTCTGTTAATTTATGCAAGTTACTCAGGTCTATAGCACGTAATCCAGGACAGTTTCGTGAAATCTCTTTTAGAGAACAGTCAGTCAATTCCCTGCATCAGATTAAAGGCACAAAGACAATTAGTATTAGTCAAATTTCTCTGTGGAGCATCATTTGAAACAGGATGAAAATCACTTACATGCATCCATTCAGAACAATCTCTCTCAGACTCTGACCTCGATGAGTAACAAATTCTTTAATAAAAGCATCACAAACAGTCTGGATTCCAGCTACTGATAGAACTTCCAAATGTTCTAGCTTTAGCAATACTGGCAGAATAAACATGGGATTTAAAGCTTCGCAATTGTCTAGATATAACTCTCTCAGAACAGACCCCAAAGAATTAGATAAACAGCTAATTCCATCACATGTCAGCAAAGAGCACTGGCTGAGATTCATTGACCTTAAATTAGGTGCTGCTGAGATGATCGCCGTCAGCCCAGCATCTGAAAGACGACAAGCACCTTGCAAGGATAAGGTCGTCAATGCAGGGAGATTGTTTGGACAACGAGCTAATGTGGTCAATAGGATATAATCTGGCATACAGCGACCACACTGATCCAGTTGAAGCACCTGGTTCCACAAAGAAAACATCTTGAAGTTCACCAACCAGAGTTAACATTCATTGATCTATTACTACATATGCAAGCAAACTTGACTAGACAGACTGAAGACATTTGAAGTAACCTAATACAGATCACATGAAGAGAAACACTTCTACACAGGCCCAAGTAAGGAATAGGACAAATCACAGGCTACACACAGATGTCGTTTATCTGAAAGCAAGGGGAAAAAGAGAACACCCTTATCTTTTATGAATTTTAATTCCAACACCAATGTTATGCTCAAGACCTTAGTTGAGATTATGCTACTGAACAGGGTCCATTTGTGA